>ML677352.1:46632362-46649506 GCA_007922305.1 Dermatemys mawii
GGGGGAGCCCAGGCTGGAAGAGCAGGGGGCTGCGGGTGGGGAGTGAGGGGCGCCAGCAGGGCTGTGGAGACCCGCGAGCCGGGCGCGGTGCGGCTCTGTGCGTGGCTCTGCCGCAGCCCCGGAGCCATGGCTTGAATTCCCTCCGAACGTCAGACACGTGGCAAGCCAGGCTCTGTGGCCGCAATGGGAGATAAGGGGTGGCCAGTCGATGCAGGCGGGGGCTGCGCTGCCAGCCTGATGCCCTGCTCCGGCTACCGTCCCAAGGCACGGGCACGGGCAGGCAGCAGGTTAACGCAGACCCACAGCGGGGCTCCAATGTGCCTCTGCGCCCAGCCAGGCGCCTGCTGCCACCACGCGGGGGCCACTCCAGCAGGACTTGGGCAAAGGGATAAAGGAGCCAGGCCAAGCCAGTTTCCAAGGGCCAGCGTGTCCCGAAGGAGCTGTCAGAAGAGCAGAGCCTTCTTCATGGGGGGCTCCTCAGCCCGGGCCCCTGGCCTGCCCTGGGTGCCCGGTGTCCAGGCCAGCCGGGCCCTGCCCGCCTGGCTGCTCTGTGAGCCAGCAGGGACATTTGGGCAACACAGTGGGTCTGATCTCCAGGCCCAGAACCAGGCCCCGGCCTATGGCGCGCTGGGACCCGGAGCCCTGCCTGTCTGTGTCTCGCAGCCAGGCTGGTCACGTCCAGCCCTCCTCAGTCAGCGGGACGGAGGGGGAAACGACGCCCGTGAGGGGTAGTTCTCCTGCAGGCAGAGCCCCTTCCGGGGTGGTGTGGCCCTGCTGAGAACCCACGGTTACATTATCGGGGACCCCCAGCCTGCCAGCGGCAGTGAGAGGAGAACCGGCTCTTTGAGCGACTGCTGCCTGCACCGGCGCAGGCCCAGGGCTGTTGGCGTTTCGGTGGAACAGAAACCCTGGCGTCAGCATGTTCTCCGGGGCCTCCTCCTCACCAGCCTGGCTCTGAGCCGCTCTCTGAATCAATCAGCAACCGAGAGCAGCTCCCAGGCCGAGGGGGAAAATCTCTCTGCGCCACGGAAAGTCACCAGCCTTCCCACCCCGGCCCTGCCCTCGCAGACCCGGTGCCCTCGCTGACCTTCCTCCGGCAACGCCAGAACCTCCTGGCGGCCCCCAGCTGAGATCAGGGCCCCCTGCACTGGGTGCTGTGCGGAGGGACAGACAGCCCCTGCCCCAAGGAGTGGGAGGGGAAACTGAGACACAGGGAGGGGAAACGACTTGCCCAAGTTCCCCCAGCAGGCTGGTGGGAGAGCCAGGAATAGGAGCCAGGTCTCCAGAGAGCCAGTCCAGTGCTCTACCCACTGGACATCTCTGCCTCTCCGTCAGCACCTGCTCTCAGCCCTCCTTCACCCTGCAGAGGCGACCTCAGCTCTGGCCCAGGCTGGGCCATGCCCGCCGCCCGTCAGTCCATGGCTGCCAAGCCGGCACCTTCCTGGCCACCGGTGCAGGGGCCTCGCTCTGGACGCTGCAGCTCGACCAAAGCCCTGCGGAGCAGCCGTCGGGCGTTTCCCTAGGCAGACCCTTGGCCCAGCAGGGCCACGCGCCACCAGCAGGGAAAGTGACTGTGGGTTTGGTGCTGAGCTGCCCGGGGGCGGCTGTGGCTCCCCTGGCTCAGCCTCCCGGCGGCACGTTCTGCCCTCCCAGCCTCCTCCCCACGGCCCCAGGGGATCCCCAAGCCGGAGCCGTGGCACGGTGCAGAGCCCGTCCCTGCCTCCAGCCCTCGGCACCACGGACAGGTGGGCGCAGCTCTGCTCCTGGCAGGGGGGCAGACAAACTCCTTCAGCTGGGGCCGGGGGCTGCGCCGGCACACACCCAGCCCTCAGCCAGGGCCCTGGAGGGATTGGCAGCCATGCCCTGCCTCACCCAGAGCGGGCCGGTGCCCCGGGATCTGCCCTGCCCCAAGCCACCTCTTGTTCTTCCGCATTCCCCGTCCCCTGCTCCGTTCCTGACTCTGCCATCCCCCTCCTCCAGCCCCAGGCTGGCCCCCTGGCTCCTCGGAGGGTTAGGAGCCCAGCTGAGCGGGCAGCACGGGGGAGGCCCCTATGCCCAGGGGAGCTGCTTGCCCAGAGGGTCACGCCAGCCTGGCTGGGGGAGGGAAGTGCACACTGCTTCCATGTCAGCCTGGGGCAGGGACCCGGGGAGCGTCCCAAGCACGTCACCAGCGCACCAGGCGCGAGAGGTAAACTCCCCCGGCAAAGGCTACCCCCCGCCCCAGGCGTGCTCACCCCACCCCCACTCGCAGACAGGGCCCTTTGCAGCAAAACAGGAAGCGCTGGGGAACGGTGCTGACCTCACTGCGCTATTATTAGCTCCCAGAGTGGGGCACACGAGGCTGTTTACATGCGTCTGCCCCACGCCGAGGCCTGCAGGGAGCTCCCAGAATGCTCAGGAGGGCGGTGACAGGCGCAGCGGCAGGGGCCAGCTCTGTGGAAGGCCGCATGGGGCAGAAAGGATCAGGCACAGATGGGTGCCCAGCAGGAGGTGCCCAGATATGCCCAGCGGGGGCAGCTGTGCCCAGCTGAGCTCTCCAAGAGGAGTGCGGCTAAGAACCCCATCCCTCTCGCCGCAGTGGGGCCACAGTCCCCAAGAAGTTCCTGGCTCCCGGTCTCTTGCTCAGACCAATGTGGTCGCCCATCCCCAGGGAGGCAGGCCCCCCACACCATGAGAACGTGCGTGTTGGGGCTCTTTGCCTTCTGCCTCCAGCTGTGCCCCACCCTGTGCTCCCCTCTGCCGCGGGGAGCTACCGCAGGCTGACAGTGCAGCCCCTTCCTCAGTGGTGGGGGGCAGGGGTGGGAATCTGGGCCCATCTGGGGCCCAGGGACCCTGTAGGTAGCAGCCACATGCTGCTTTCCCTCCAACCTCTCAGTCTACTTCCCCAGATCGCCTCCCTGCAGTCCCAGCGCCTTCTCCACCCTTATCTCAGGGTCTGTCTTAGCAGCCAGCCGGAGCTCACGCCCTCTCCCCTGATCCCACCCAGCACTGCTCTGTCCAAGATGCTAGGTCTCTCCTCGGGCCAGGCAGCTGGGGCTCCCTCCTCAAGCTCCAGGGACCAACTGAAGCTACTCCGCCAGGCCGCCCTTCTTATGTAAGGCTGCCCAGCCCTGATTGGCTGCTTCTTCCAGACCCTCTCCTATTGGCTGCTTTCTGAGCCAATAGGGCTAGGGTCCCTTAACCCCTTTATAGGCCAGTGCGTGGCAGATGGCCATCACACATCCGCTACCCAAACAGCTGGCACCAGGGGAGCAAAGCTCTTCCCAGGGGCAGATACCCACCAGCCTCGGTAGTGCCCAGGGTCACACACTAGGGAATCTGTGGCCGAGACTCTGCCGAGACTTCAGCCAGCACCGGAAACCTGGGCCAGCTTTCCCCTCTCATAAATGTGTTGCCTTGATCCGTGCCCCAGCCCTTCTCATCCAGCTGCTCCCGGCACAGCCCTGCTCTCTCCCCTCTTCCCACACAGAGGGGCTTTCCAAGTCAGAGAATCAGAATCTCAGGGTTGGAAGGGACCTCAGGAGGTTCTAGTTCAACCCCCTGCTCAAACCAGGACCAATCCCAACTAAATCATCCCAGCTAGGGCTTTGTCAAGCCTGACCTTAAAAACCTCTAAGGAAGGAGATTCCACCACCTCCCTAGGGAACCCATTCCAGTGCTTCATCACCCTCCTAGGGAAATAGTTTTTCCTAATATCCAGCCTAAACCTCCCCCACTGCAACTTGAGACCATTACTCCTTGTTCTGTCATCTGCTACCACCGAGAACAATCTAGGGGAACGGACGCCACAGCCACGTCCGAGAGCCCAGAGCCAGGGGCCGATCCGCTCCCCAGGGCAGCCCCCTCCTCGGCCGAGCTTGCCCCAGGGCTGCTCCACACACAGCGGGATGGAGACAAACAGGCTCTGTCTGCTCTGTCCTGGCACCAAGGGGCTGGGAGCTGGCCTCTGCCTTCTCCCCCAGCCAGGTGTTCACGCTGTGCTCATCCCGCAGCACTCGGGCAGCGTGGAACCCGGCCTCGATTTCCCGCAGGGGCCCACAAACTCCACGCAGGGGAAGTATCCAGAACGCTGGCTCTGTGGGGCTGGGGCCTGGTCCCAACCGGCCTGCAAAGCACCGGGCACATGGGGAGCTGCTCAAGTTGTCCCGGGATCCCCGCTGCCACCGGGCCTGTGTCCCCCACAGCACGATGGCTTTAGCCTCATCCCCCAGCCAGCGCTCGGGACCGCGCCAGGCAGCAGCAGCTGCTGAAGACAAATTAGGGCAAAGGAGACAAAGTCAGCACAGATCAAAGGGGCCCGGCCCCCGAAGCCAGCGGAAGGGATCAGGAGCCGGCTGCAGAAAACAATGCCCCACCATGACGCAGGCCTGGCCGATACCAGCCCACCCCGCTAACTCCTCTGCCAGGCCCACGACATGTCCGCTAGGCCACGCTTCCTCCTAGGGGGCAGCTGCCTTGGGAACCACCAGCCAGGGCTTAAAGCCTCTCAGCAAGGGGGTGGGGGACAGACACAGACAACCCCCTCCACCAAAACCCCGGCTCGGCAGACAAAAGGCCAGCTGGTGCAGGGGCCGCGGGGCCTGTCCGCACACTGCAGCTGCCTGGCCAGGCTCCTTTGTGCCACCAGGACTCAGTTCGCTTCCTGGGGGCAGGTGTCTGGGCACAAAGAGCCCCCCGCACAATGGGCCCCTGGGGGGCTGAATGGGGGTTGGGTTCCCCCCCTCCTCTGTCGGGGGGGCACACGATGTGAGCACCCCCATGCCAGGACCTGGGGCCCGGCTGTCTTGGAGCGGGGCTCAGGGAGCAGCCCAGGGTGACGGCTCCCCCTGGGGAGGGGGGTGTCTGGGCAGGGTACAGTCCCTGCTCCCAAACACTCAGGCCGGGGGATGAAGCCGGATGCGGTTCCGTCCTGGCGGCACCTGCAGGCACCGGCCCTCGTCCCTGCCGCGGGCTCCTCAGCTGACCTCCAGGACCCCTCAGAGGGTCCCAAGCACCCACCCCCCACAGTCGTCCTCTCACTTGCCCTAGACATCAACCTGCTGCCTGGGGCCAGATCCTGCTGTGGGACCCTTCAGGGGAGAGGCCAGCCCGCTCCTCGCCACCAACACTGCAGCCCTGGCCACGTGCCCTGTCTCTCACGGGGTTTGCACAGGCACAGGGGGCAGGGCCAAGCGGTTTGGGTTAGGGTTTGGGGCCGCGCGGTGCGTGGGCAGGGAGCCGCCCACGTGTCAGGGGCTGTGCGCGTGAGCAGCGGGGGGAGGAATCACCGTCACGGCCCCCGCCCCAGCCAGCTCCCGGGAGCGCAGCCAGCGGAGCGGCGGGGACTCACCTGCAGCGCCTCACAGACCAGCTCCACGCTCAGCGCGCCCGTGAGAAACTTGACACACAGCTGCAGGAGACACACAGAGACAGACTGTGGGGGCAGAGCAGAGACGCCACCGTCACAGCCCCCCCCGCACAGAGCGCCACCAGGAGATCCCCACCACAGCTCTGACACGCACTGTTCCCGTCTGACTCAGCACCGGGGGGAGGCTGACAGAAGGGAGAGCCCCTAGCCCCGCGCCAGGGCCCCTTTGCCAGGTGGATCCAGGGGAGGGCCATGGTGTGGGCCCGGTGCGACGTGGGGAACTCAACCCTGGGGGAGGTGGCATTTCGGGGAAGATGGGCAGGAAACGGTTGTGCCAGCTGAGGCAAGTCAAGGGGCCAGTGAACTAAGCACCAGCCTGGATCCCGGGATCAGAGGACAACGGACGGGAAAGAGGAGGGTGAAAAGGGCCAGTGTGTGGGCTGCCCGCGGACGAGTTCCTCCCAGGTGATCAGCCAAGCGCAGAGTGTGGGACGCACCGGAGAGCAAATGCAACGCGATGGGCCAGTGGAAACAAAGGGACCGAGTTTCGGTGTCACTTTGAATCTGAGTTGTGCCATGACCCGCTCAGTCTGGAGCCGAACCCGGGGGAGAGCCAAGAGAAATCCCAGTATGCCAAGCTGATCCCCAGTTCCCATGGGCCCCCAGGTACCCGCTGGAAGAAGAGCCCCCCCACTTTGCTCATTGTTGTTAATACCCTCCCCGCGCCGACTGGCTGTTTTCGGGGGGTTAGTTATTGCTCTCAGGCTCGGGGCAGGCAGGGGGCGTGTCCTGTGCCACTAGGGTTAAGGAGCCCCGTGAGCCCTGGGCCTGTATTTCGAGGTGTTTAAGATACTTGATTCCAATGGGAGTTAGGCACTGGCCCTCGGCCCTGGGGGTTTTCGCTCCGCGCTGGCATGGCACACTGGGTAGCCCTGCGGGGGGCAGGCTACTCCGAGGCGGATGCAATCCCGGTGGGCCCAGCTGGCAGGCAACAGCGACCAGACCCGGAGCAGCTGCGCTAACCACACAAACCGTTCGCTCCCAAGCCCCGGGAGAGGCCGCGGCCTCAGGGCAGAGGATCCAGCGGTATACACTATGCCGGGAACCAGCCAACACAGCCTCCAGGCAGGGCTCCCAAAGCAGCTCACAAACACCAGCCACGTACTTTAACCACTAGGCCTTGGTGCTGCTCCCAGATGCAGCCACGAGCCCCGTGCCCAGGACTGGTTGGTTCGCTGAGTGGAAGGCCAGGCAGCACCGTCAGGGACGTTTGTGCTGTGGCTGGGGGAAATGGGGGGGTTTCAAAGCTCTCCACCCCAAGATGTACTAAAGAGGGGGTGGGGCAGGGGACTCTCACTGCATCATTCCAATGGGATGGCCTGGTTCAGTTCCTGACCTTTGACCCTCACAAAATTAATGGAAGGGGGGTGACTGAAGAGGAACGGATTGGCCGACCCTAGTGTGATGGAGTGGAACTTTTCATGAAATTTTGTATGGCTTGTGTGTGTGCCTCAGTTTCCCCAATGTGCTGCCTGGGTAACTAGGTGTGTGTGGGGTTCTTGGCAGAAAGAACCCCGAGAGCCAGGTGGGGATGACGCCTAGCTGGCTTGAGCCTGGTCCAGACAATGGCCTGGCCACTGGGGACCTAGCAAGTGACGCCCCTGGCCCTCGACAGGCTGCCAGCCAGTTCTGGCACCTCTCCCAGAATGTCCAGGATGCCCCTGCTCAGCCAGCTGGGAAATCGCCCGGGGCCCCACAGCATGGCTGCTCGTGGGACACATGCAACCAAGATGGAGAGTTCCCCAAACTTTGGCCAAGGCAGTAGGTGGCCAGGCCAGAAGGGACGCCTAGGGTCAGCCTGTCCCCAGCGAGCCCTGGGGTGGGCCAGATGCACGGCTGCCCTGCGGGAGGCAGCGCTTCCTCGGGGCTGGGCCCAGGCTGTGAGATTGAAGTCCCTGACCATTCTATTAAAGACTTGAAGGTGTCAATTTTAAAACAGAAAAACTTCCAAAACAGACTCCAACGAGAAACTAAGGAACTGGAATTAATTTGCAAATTGGACACTGTCAACCAAGGGTTAAACAGGGACTATGAGTGGCTTTGTCATTACACTAATTGAATGTATTTTCCTAGCTGTCTCTTTCATAGATTCTTATCAACTATTAGACATTTTCACTACAAAAGATTTTTTTTCTCCTGCTTATAATGGCCCATCCAAATTAAACAGCCTCTTAGAATTGATATGGTAATTTCCAACTTTTTCTGCTTTCTGTGTGTATAAATGCGTCTTAATTCTGTTTATTCCATTCTCTGCATCCGATGAAGTGGGCTATAGCCCACGAAAGCTTATGCTGAAATAAACTGGTTAGTCTCTAAGGTGCTACAAGTATTCCTCGTTTTATTTATGGATACAGACTAACACGGCTGCTATTCTTAAACCTATCATGATTAAATACCTTGCGACAGCTGTTCAGCCCAGAGCCCCTCCCCATCCCCGAAGCCAGGAGAAAACCCTTTGCAGCCTCGACCCCTACGAGAGGGGAGCGGGCCCTGGCCGGGCCCAACGTGCCAATCCCCGTCTCTGAGCCCAGGCCAGGGGAAAGACAGGGCCAGTCAACGGGGATCCTCGCCCTAGATGTTTAGTGCCCAGCAGGCTGGGGGCGATGGCTCTGGTGGCATTACTGGGTTTGACTCACCCAGGGCACAGGACGCCCGAGACAAGGTCCCAGGAAGGGGAGCCCTGTGGAAATCCACCCCCAGCCAATCTCGGGCTCCGGAGCCGCCAGGGAAGAGGTTTCTCTCAGCAGGCCGATTTCCCAGCCCCCGGCGCTCAGCAGCTGTGCAGGGACGGGTGCTGGGAAGGAATCGAAGCTCCGTGATTCTGGCCTGGCAGCCATGGGCTCTTTCCTCTCCCCTGGAGGATGGGCTGATTCCACGGCCGGGCAGAAAGCAGGCGATCTCATGTTGCCAGTGAGCAAGGCCCAGCCGGCAGCACCCTCTCTGGGCACCCAGTCGCGGAGCGTGGTACCACCCTGGCTCTGATGGGTGAGGATGTGCTGGGGATGTGAGCCAGGCAGGTGACCGGCCGAGACGGGAGGAGCTCCAAGGAGAAGGGAGCAGGAGCTGGGCTGGGGTTGGCTTCTCTCCCCAACGGCCCCTCTTCCCTGGGGAGAGGCGCCAGCCCTGGCGGTCGCTGGGTTCCATCACCGGCGCTTTGCCGACAAGGGAAGAGGTTGGAGGATGGATCCGGCGGGCGGTGACCGGCCCCCCATCTGTGATTCAGTCCCGTCCCGCCCTGCTGACCTGCCCCACGCTCTGAGGCTTCGAGGTGCTCCGGGGCCCTGCGAGGGGAAGCACGGCACAGCAAGGCCATGGCCCACAAGGGCCAGGGGAGGAAGGTGGGCCTTTGCCTGAGGGGTCAAGAGAAGCCACAAAGCCAGGACTCTGGGTCAGGAGAGGGGGAGCAAGCCAGGGACTCGCTTGCTCCAGGAGCCCCAGGACTGCTCGGGCAAGACGAGTCACCCCCACTAAGGCCTGGCTGCCCCCTTCCCCCTCCCTGGCATCCCCCAGCGGCTGTGAGCGGAGGAAGGAAAAGCCGCACCCTTCCCAGGACCCCTTGGCGGCTACACCCCGCTCAGCACCATGGCCAGCCTGCCCGGCTCTGCTCCCAACCCGGGCGGGCCCAGCGCGCGCGGTCCCGAAAACCACAAACAAAGGAAATTGCAGCAGAGGGTGAGGCTGGCACCAGAAGCCCAGGCTTAGGGATGCTGGCGACTTCCTGCTGCAGTCATGGGTGGGTCATCTAACCTGCTGGCAAGGAGCGCCAGGGGGCACCGAGCTGAGCCCACCACGTGGCACGTGGGTGAGGTGCCTCTCTCACCCCATCAGAGCTTGCCCGGCCACACCCTGGTCTGCCACGGTCCCGCCCGCTCCATCATGGCCCCGCCCACACCGCAATGGCTCCAGTAGACCAGCCATGCTCCCCTCCGCCACACCCTGCTCTGCCATGGCCCCGCCCACCCCACCATGTGCCCCCCCACCCCACCCACCAGCCAGTGCCCCTTGGTCCCACTGGCTCCACTATGCCCCCCCTTCACAGCCCCACCCATCCAGTCATGCTCCCCTCAGCCCCACCTACTCCTCCATGGTACTGCCCACCCATCTCCCCTCGGCAATACCTGCCCTGCCCCAGTCCCACACTTCCCAGCACAGCCCCACCCCAGCCCTCAGCCCACTCCTCTCCCCATGTCTCTCCTGTGCACCGCCTTCCCCTTTGACGTCCAGTTTGAAGTGCCCCATTGACCCACCATGTGAGAGCCACTCCGCCCCCGAGCAGCGTGAGCCGTTCTGTTAGCTCTCCTAGAATCACAGGACTGGAAGGGACCTCGCAAGGGCGTCTAGTCCAGTCCCCTGCACTCAGGGCAGGACTAAGGATTGGTGAGACCGTCCCTGGCAGGGGTTTGTCCAACCTGATCTTAACAATCTCCAGTAATGGCAATTCCACCACCTCCCTGGGCAATTTATTCCAGGGCTTCACCACCCTGACAGTTAGGAAGTTTTTCCTAATGTCCAACCTAAACTGCCTTGGCTATGATTCAAGCCCACTTCTTCTTGTCCTCTCCTCGGGGGTTAACGAGAACAATTTACCTCCCTCCACCTTGTAACAACCTTTTATGAACTTGAAAACTGTTCTCATGTCCCCTCTCAGTCTTCTCTTCTCCAGACTAAATAAACCCAGTTTTTTCAATCTTCCCTCATAGCTCATGTTTTCTAAACCTTTCATCATTTTTGTTGCTCTTCTCTGGACCTTCTCCAATTTGTCCACATCTTCCCTGAAATGTGGTGCCCAGAACTGGACTAGGGTGACCAGATGTCCCGATTTTACAGGGACAGTCCCGAATTTTGGGTCTTTTTCTTATATAGCCGCCTATTACCCTCCACCCCTGTCCTGATTTTTCACATTTGCTGTCTGGTCACCCTAAACTAGACACAATACTCCAGTTGAGAACTAAGCAGCGCAGAGTAGAGCGGAAGAATTACTTCTCCTGTCTTGCTTACAACACTCCTGCTAACACAGCCCAGAGTGATGTTCGCTTTTTTTGCAAGTCTCACACTGTTGCCTCACATTTAGCTTGTGATCCACTGTGACTCCACATCCCTTTCCGCAGGCCTCCTTCCTAGGCCGCCAGTTCCCTTTTTGTACATGTGCAACTGATTGTTCCTTCCTAAGTGGAGAACTTTGCATTTGTCCGTATTGCGCAATGGGGCGTTGTCAGCCCCAGACACTGGGCCAAAGGCAGCCCGGGGAAAGGAGGGGCTGGAGCAGTGGGGCCCGAGGTGTATAAAGGGGCCAAGGGATAAGTGTATCTGTGCAGTTGCTGCCCCACTCCCCCCCAAGCCTGTGCCGCGAAGCAGAGCTGTGCAGTGCTGGGGCAGGGCTCCCATAGAGCAGAGCTGGGGCACTGGGGAGGTGCAGGGCGGGTCTGGCTGGATCAGCAGCTTCAGTGCCAGACGCTGTGTGGGAAAAGCCGGTTCAGGCCTCGGGGCCTTGCATCAGGGGCTGGGCCCACCAGCACTGAGACGGGAGCCTAAACTTCGCAGCTGTGTCCCAGCCAAGGCTGGGGATTTCCCACGGCTTCCTGCTCACCCCTCCACCTACATCCCAGGGGGCAACCCCCACACCTGCCTGGCCACATCGTCTGGCAGGGCGTTAGGAGAGGAGGCAGCTGGCTGGCTGGGGGAGGTCTCTGGTCTCATCACAGGGGCTGGGACTCATTAGCACCCCCCCCCCCCATCATTATGCCCACAGGTGGTGGGAAAATAGCACCGAAACCGGGTCCCGTCCTGATGCACACGCCCTGGCCGGCAGACCCCAGCAGCTGTTGCAAAGGCCGATGTTTTGGGTTCCCAACTCAGGCCTAGCCCAGCCATATCCGCCCAGCCAACCCCACCTGGGAAGCGGATCCCTTCGGCTCTGGAAGGGAAAGAGCTGGATTGATGGGAGACTGGGGGAACTGGCCTCCAGCTTCCCCAAACACCGGCTCAAGCGGACGGGCTGGCTCGGGGGGTGGGGGCTGGGATACACTCCTGGCTGACGGCCCACACGTGCAATGAGCTGGGTGGGCCTCAGCCCAGTCCCACCAGGCAGGGCCCCGATCACCAACAGGCAGTAGCAGAGAGCGGCCGAGAGGGACTGGCCCCCTCACCTCTCCGGCTCAGATACGGGGCCGCTCGCCTGGATCGAGAGAGGCTCCGGGGCCACCGAGCTGGCCGCTTTTCCCCACACTTAGGCCGGGCCACCACCAAGACACTGTCGTGTTCCTACACCTCCTGGGTCTGCCGCGCCGTTGGGGGTGGGAGGCAGGCGCTGGTGGCAGCCACCTCCCGGCCGCTGAGAGCTCATGGGGGCCCCACCAGAGCTCACCCAGGGCACGAATGCCTGCTCCCACCCCACCAGTGCTGGTACAGCCCCACTGAGTGGATGGCACCTGCCCCGTCAGCAGTTGGCGAGGTGCCCGGCTGCTGCATGTGTGGGCTGGGGCTCTGCAGGAGCACTGCAGCAAGCCGGGCTCACGCCACACCCGCAGGTAGGTGTCAGCGTGGCAACGATGTGGAAAGCGAGAGCGCGCTGGCTGCCAGAGGAGCCGCCCCACCCCGGGGCTCTGGCTGGAAGGTCACTTTTGCTGTTGCATCAACTCCAGGGCCACCCACAGCTTCCTGGTTCTCACTCTGCTGCATGCCAGAGTTACAGACAACTTCTCAGTGACAGCAACAGCGACTCAGAGCTGGCTCCCAAAGTAGCAGCCCCTGCTCCTGGAGCAAAGGGAGACTCGCCATTAGTGGAGAGCAGTATAGGGCCTATGACACAGAGTAAAGCAGGTCTGATTCCAGCCTGCAGGGAGCGGTAGTGCATAGACACACAGCCCAGTTCTTTCCAGTGCTGGCAAACTTTCCCCTCCCCCCAGGAGGTGAGAGGTCTTAACCATGCACCACAGGCCTGGGATAACAAAATGCACAGAGTCCAGACGTGAGGCCCGCATGGCCAGGGGCTCGGGAGCAGATGAGCAGAGGCTGCGGCTGCTATCCTGTTGGCCCCAGAGGGGCGGAAACCAGGCCCAGCTTTTCCTAGCCATAGGCCGTGCGGAGGCAAATCTGGGCTCAAAGCAAGCAGCCTGACCCCCAGTCCCCTGCTACCCCAGCCCTGGGCTCCCCCTCTCTGTGCCCCTCCCAACCTGCAGCCCCTGCTACCCCAGCCCCGGACCTCCCCCTCTCCCCGCACCGCCCTGCCGGTGCCCCTCAATCCTGATCCGCTGCCCTGTGACCCCCCATCAATCCTACACTACCCCCAGCCCTGTCCCGAGCAGGGGCCGCCTGCCATGACAAACCGCCCCCTTGCAGAGGCTGGATCGGGCTGCACTCGCATTGGCAGGCAGCCTGGCGGTGACTTGCTCTGTCCTGGCCAATTAGCCGGCACGGCCTGCGAGCCTTTCCCAGGGGGAGGCCTCAGCTAGAAGGGAGCCCCGGAGGCTTTGGGGGGGTGACTTGGGGCAAAGGACACAGGAGTAACTGTCACTCGAGCGTGGGCTGACAGGGCTCTGATCTCAGCACTGGCCCGGGGCCAGCTGGCAGGTCGCCAGGCCCCCATCCCGCTGCCCCGGAGGTAACACCAGGAGGTGTCAACAGTATCACAGCAGGCCCCCGACTGCAGCTGCTTCCCGCCATCCAGAGCAACAGGAAAACCCTTATCCCCTTTCCAGCTGGCCACAGCCCCCGCCCCCGCAGGCCAATTCCTGGCCCCACTGCCTGCCTGCGGGGTGCCAGGCCACTTCTCCTGGAGGGGGCAGAGAGACATTTTCCTGGCAGCGTCTCTCTGACCCCCTCCACCCCCCAGCCAGGGTGTCCATCCCCCCAGAGTACCTGACTCTCCTTCCCGCCCAACACCCTGTGCCCCGCTCCTCTCCAGATAAAGCCGGGCTCCGGGGGCACCGTGGAGAGCCGGGGCGCTGGGACCTGGGCCCAGTCTTAATGTGAGACGCCTGCTATGACCCCAGAACCCCGGGGACCCAGGCGGTGGTGATCCCACCCCCGAGCATGGGACCCTTGGCCACATTGCTGCTTTGGCAGGGCGGAGGGAGCTCGGCCGTGCTGCGGGGCTGGCAGAGGGGATTGCAAGGCCAAGGTTCGCACTCGGGGGGCCGGATCATGGTGCCTCTTTTTCCACGAAGCAGATGGAAGCAGGTGCAGGGGGGCGGAGCCCCCCCTCAGCTGATCGTGCTCTGCCATCTGCTGTCTGCACCGCAGCCCACCCCACGGGCTCTGCGGAAGAGCTCCCGGGCACAGGGGGCTGCAGCTGGGGGAAGCAGCGAATTCCCCAGGGGTGACGCGGTGCGTTGCCCGGCAGGAGGAACGAGCATCAAGCGCTGGCTATTGTCAGAGCCCGGGGACCGGATCAGAGCGCACTGGTCTGGACTGGGACGAGACGGGATCCCAGCCCAGATGGGCCGCTGGGCTGGACTCCGCCAGGATCCTGGACTGGTCAGAGATCTCCCAGCCAGCAGGGTCCGCGCTGAGCATCCGGTCTGAGCTCCCGGAGAACGGCGCCCAGGGAAGCCAGCCGCAAGCCCGGTGCCTGCTGGCAGAATTCGCCTGGCATTGAGTGGGAGACTCCCCGGGATGGAGAGGCCCCGTCTGCCTTGGACTTCACCCCGGGGGCTGCTTCTCGCCTGGGCTGCAGCACGTGGGGGTGGAAACGCAGCGTTCGCCGGGGGAACAATGAGCCACAGGAACCACTTCCCAACAAGCGAGTTCAGCAAACGGCTCTCTAACCGCCAACGAGCAACGGCGCAGGGAAAAGCTGCCCACGCGACGAAGCCAGGCGAGGCCAGGTCAACCAGAGACAGTGCCAGGGCTGCATCCCGCGCCGGGAAACCAGAGAGCGAGGACACAGAAATCCAGGGTCCAAACTGGCTGTTGCCAAACCAAATATCACCCAGGATTTGAGACTCTGTCATCCTCCCACACCCGGCCTGAGCTCTTCCTTCCCCCTCTGACCGCTTTCCGTTTACCCAGCCAGGGCGTTGTACTGTGAAACACAGCTGAGAGCCTGTGGCAAAAAAAGAGGCCACTAAATGCAGTGCCCTAAACAGCTGAGGCTGGTAGGAGTTAGCCAGGCCTCAGAGGGGCTCCTAAAACGCTGCCCTGTCCTCCATAGTGCTTCACCGGCCGTCACACTCAGGCACCAGAGCCCTCTCAGGGAAGGAAGCAGAGCTGCTGGGCTGCATGTCCATGTCCCTATACTGCTCCCAGGTAGTGGAGATTTGCTCCCAGCACCAGCAGCAGGGCTGGAGCTCAAGCCTTGCTGTGGCTGTGAGTCTCCTCAATGCCCAGCACCATCACTGCCCAGCAGGCGACCGCAGCTGGGTCACAAACAGCCTCTGCCTCTTGTTTTGGCTTCCTGCTTTCTGGGAACTTCACAAATAAATCAGTGCCCCCAGCCCCTTCCCCCGCAGGGTGGGCAGCGTCGCTGGAACTGACAGCGGGGCCAAGAGGAGCCAGGCTCTGGGTTCCACATGCCAGCTGCTCACTGAGACCATGGATGCGACTTTCTACCACCCCAGCACCCCGCAACTCACCCTATGGGCAGGCCGGGGGTGGGGGGAGGGACAGTCATGGGGGAGAGCCGGTTGCTAGAGCTCAGAAGTCCAGGATTCTGTTCTGAGCTCTGGCAGACTTTGGCCAGGCCCCTTCCCCACTCCCTGCCTCAGTTTCTCCGACAGGGCAAACAGACAATGGCGCTCACTCATCCAGTGGGAATGAGGGAGGCTTAGGGGGTCTCCACTCTGAGTTTTACCAGCATCAGCACCGCGGCAGCTGGCAGGCAGGGTTTCAGCTTGAATGTGCAGATGCAGATATGCAGGGAGGAGGCGTTTTACACCATACCGATTATTTGGCTTCACCAGACTGGCATGAGCTAGGTTGGCTGCGTGCTTCTATCCCAGTCTGGCCACGTCCCTGCGGGCGGCGTCTGCCCCGGGAACCAGGCCGGTTCCTCACTGGCATGGAAGCTAATGGGAGTTCGGTGCCTTTGAGGATCGGGGGGCCACCCCCAGGAGGCCCCTCGGCATCGCCAAAGCCTGCGCTGCTCTAGAGCAGAGTTGGCTACGTCACCGTCCACCCCCCGGGCTGGGATGGTGCAAATCTCCCGCGCCCAGGTCCCGCCCAGCTCAGCTGAGCCGAGCACACCTCGGCCCGGAGAAGAAGGAAATTTCGGGAAGAGCGACCCCCCCGCCCCGCTGAGCCAGCCGGGATAGGCGCTCGCAGGCTGGCTGCGCCCGAGAGCCGGCGCACAGAGCCATGGAGAACTTCACACAGAGCTGGGCAGCCGCCCCCCACGGGGGGCAGGGATTCCTTTCCGCCTGCCCCCGGCCTCTCCCCCACACCGCTAGGCCCCGCTGCCAGCATGCTCAGACCTGCTCCGTGTTCCTCGTCCTGCTGGCTGCTTGGCTCTGGGGCGGCAGGGAACAGACCTGGGAGACCGGCGCTCGGCCAGGTGGAAAACGCTTTCCCCGGCCCCAAAGGGTGAGAGCGGTGGGGGCCGGGGTAGCTACTGGCTGTGCTTGCCCCACCCCCACTCCAAGGCACCTCAAAGCCACCCAGGGGTTTCCTCTCACAGCCCCCTGCCCCACCCCAGGAGGGACATATTGGGGTCTCCATTTGGCACAGACACAGCAAAGTGACTTGCCTAAAATCCCAGTGATTCAAGACAAAAACCATTAAAACCAGAACCCAGGCATCCGGTTCTCTGCTCTAGATCACACTCCACTCCCAGAGCCGGGACGGCAACCCAGGCATCCTGGCTCCCAGTCCTCTGCTCTAGACCAAACTAGAGAGGGAGTTACCCCAGCCAGAGGGAGAAGGGGGGATGGGGGGGGCTGTTATCCCAGCCAAAGGGGGGAGGGGGGCTGTGGGGGTGTTGAGAGGGAGTTATCCCAGCCAGAGGGAGAAGGGGGGAATTGGGGGGGCCATTACCCCAGCCGGGGGAGGAGGGATGCGGGGCGTGTTACCCCAGCCAGGAGGAAGGGAGGAATTGGGGGGGGCATTACCCCAGCCAGGAGGAAGGGAAGCTATAGTGGGGGATTGCTCCCCCTAACTCGAGCTCCCCTCCTTTTCCCTCCCAGGATGTCCCTTGCTGTGTGTGCAGCAGCGGGCCCCACGGCACCTGCCTGTTGGGGGCAGAACCAGCATCAAAGCCAAGCCACAGCGCTGGGTGACCCGCGCCCACCCTGCCGCCACGGCCCAGCAGGGAGCCGCTCGACACCCTGGCGCCTGGCATGGCAGCAAGGCCTTGCCCAGGGCTGCTCTGAACGAATCTTTGGGTCGCCCGGCCCCATTCCCCGGCCTGCGCTCCTCTTTGTCTGTGGGGCGGCAGCTGTGCGGTGCTGGCCCCGGCCCAGGGCTGTGGTCATTTCCTGACCGCCCCCCGCCTCCGTCCCATCTGCCTGGCTTTCATTAGCCCAGCTCCTGGCCGAGGGCGGCACCCGGGGGCTGCGGGCGGGAAGTGGCTGTTGCCAGCCATGGGGAGCGGATCAGAAGCTATTTCTAGGAGACAAGATCAACAAAACCCACCCAGACCAGAGGAGGCAACCTCACAATCAAAACAAAGAGAAACACGTTCCTGGGCCCCGGCCTGCCAGCCCCCCAACCCCCCCCCTCCCCCCCCCTGCCAGCCCCCCCACCCCCCCCCCTCTCCCTCCCTGCCCGCCCCCCAACCCCCCCCATCTCCCTCCCTGCCAGCCCC
>ML677352.1:46662911-46747508 GCA_007922305.1 Dermatemys mawii
CCCACGCAGAGTACTCCCATCCCCCACATAGAGTACTGCCTAATACCTCATGCAGAGTACCCCCATCCCCCACATAGAGTATTGCCTAATACCCCATGCAGAGTACCCCCATCTCTCGGGCAGAGTCCTCCCTAATACCCCATGAAGAGTACCCCTTAATTCCCCCATCGCCCATGAAGAATACCCCCTTCCCCCATGCAGGGTACCCCCTAATCCCCCATCTGTAAGGATAAGACCTTCCACTGCAGCCAGACAGAGAGCAGCAGCAGCAGCCATGAGCTGAGAAGCAGGAAGTCCCCTCCTCACATCCCATCTAAATGACATTCAAGCACTGGACTATGGGGCTGGGAAGAAGGAGCTCCCGTCCTAATGGCCCTCACCAGCCTCAGATCCAGCCCCAGATCTTAACCAGGGTTTAAGAAAACTTAGTTTGAGAGCAAGAAACACTTGGCAATCCTTGTGAAATCCTCATTGTTGTTTGTCAGCATGGGCCCCACTTCCCTAGTGTTTACCTGGCTGGTGGATAATTAATTTGGCTGGGTGTCAGTTAACTAGGGTAGTGGGCTATGATTGGTCAGTGGGATATAAATTATGGTGGGCTTAGTTAGCTAGATTTCAGTAAAATGATTGGCTAAGGTCCAGCTAAGCAGGACTCAAGTTTCACTCTATAAACTGGGGTCTAAGAAGGAGACCATCTGGGAAGGAAAGAGGAAAAATGGACTCCCTAAATCCCCATCCTCCAGAGTACTTCTGACCCCCATCCTCCCATGGAGAGCCTCATGGAGAAGGAAGAGCCCCGCCTGTGGCCCCTCCCAACTGCTCCTTCCCACGCCAGCCCCATCTGTGTGCTGCCTCCCTGCAAGTGACTGAACAAATCTACTCCAGCAGGAGGCCAAGATGTGCAGCCTTCACCCCTCCACCTTGCTTCCCCCTCACCGCCTGCAAATACCAGTCACTCTGGGGATGGGGTTACATCCCACGGGGGGGGGGGGGAGGTCCCTGCATACACACACACAGTGTCATCTACCGGCTAGCCTCAACTGCCCAACGAAGTGTCATGGGCCCCGTACTGCTAATAGCTAATGGAGATTCCCCTTGCGTACCCCTTAGAGCTTTCTGCAGCAGTTTGGGAAGTGCTGCGGGTTCTCATTGTTTGCATGGCTGCTATTGTTTATTTGTTTAGTTCAAAACTCCATGTAGGGCAGGTAAACCACTTCCTCTGGAAGATTCATAAAACTACGGGCCACACACCAGCGTGGAGTCAGAACTGAAAAGGAAAGTGCCGTGGGCCCAGCGCCTGCAGCAGGGACTGGAAAGTCCGGCTGCCGAGAATCAGAAATCTGCGTTTCACCTCCTTTGACTCACGACCCTTGAGTCAGGCAGCTGGGCTCCAACCAGAAATGCTGACAAATAATTCCACCGCGGGCAAACGCCTCCGACCTCCCCTTCTCCCGGGACGCCAGCATGTGGGTGCTGCTGCCAACACCTGCCTGCTGGCACAGCGGGGCCGGCATGGTTGGGGGCTGCCACTGCTCACAGGAGGAGCCAAGTCTATCCCCCCCCCCCCCCCGGAGCACCTGTGCCCACCTCATCCTGGCATCTGGGCATCTCACCTCCAGCCAACAGGCCAATCCACCCAGCACCTCTGTGAGCTCAGGCAGGATTCTCATGATCCCCACTTTGCAGGGAAGGAATGGAGGGGCATCTCCTCCAGGGGACCAAGGATTTATATGGAAGTGAGGGGCCTAAAGTCTGGGCCTAGTCCGTGGCAGAGCCAAGCCCAGGCCCCAAGTCTCCCAAGTGCCAGGCTGACCCAGCACAAGTGCGATGGGCACCGGGACGGGGCACTAGGCTGCCTGTGTTGGCTGCGGCCTGAAGGGGCTGGTGAGTCCACTGACCTGGCTTTTGGGTTGAGCCCTTTAAGTGACATTGGGCCGGTTCTGTGTTTAGTGACTTTTGCCATCTCCAAGCGTTCTCGCTGTGGCCCTCTCTCTGCCGTGTATCACAAGCATTGACTGCCATCCCCCGCGCACTCTCCATCCCAAAGCACTTCAGGATCTATACACCCATAGTGAAATGCAGCCACCTCTGGTGTGGAAGACATCAACCACCCAGCACACATCACGCTGCACCAGCAGAAGGCCGGTGAGCGTGGCATTTTGGCCAAGAGCAGCAAAGCAAAACTACCCTCTGACGAAGTATGGGTTCTTTAATAGCTGTGTAGAGCAGACAGGACCTTGGCTTCACTCACAGGGAGTGAGCGGCAGGGGACTCAGTGTCTCCACTGCATCCCCCAGTCCAGGTCTAAATGAGCCCAGGAATGAGGCTCGTCCACCCTCCCCCGAAACCCTCTCTATGCCTGGTGGGCAGTGGGAGCCAGAGGCTGTCCCAAGCAGCTGGGAAAAGCCGCCCGACTCATTGAAACGGGCCCTGCTGTCTGGGGTTAAGAACCTTAGAATCCCGTCCTGCAAGGAACTTTGGCCACCTGAGACAAGCGAGGGCTTGAGCCGAGTCCTTATCCGGCCCTGGCACTTCACTACCTTCAGCGTAGCTTTAATATTATAATCCCCATCAGCCTGCAGGGAGCTCAGCCATAGGGAGACAAAGGGACTTTCCCAAGGGCACTTGGGGACTCTGTGGCAGAGCAGAAAATCGAGCCCATTCTCTCAAGTGCCCGACGCGCGGGACCATCCTTCCTCTGTCCTGCGCTGTTCCATGTGCGCTGCAGCCATCAAAGGCAATGCGGGCGGACAGCAACTGGCTGAGCCCCGGGGTGTATTTCAAGAGTCTGCCCCAGGGAGGAAGGCCCAGAAATCAACAAGCATTAGGAGCCTAATTACCCCTGCGAATCTTCTAGGCTGAAATGTTTCAGTCCAGCCGTACCCAGCACAGCCCCCCAGCAGGGAGAGGAGCAGCCTCAGGAGGGCTCTTGCCTGGCAGAGCGGTGGAGTGGTGGGCGAGTGGATTTGAATGAGAGACTGACACGGGCCAGGCTCCGTAACCCAGCGCCTGAGCTGTCCCATTCCCCCCCCCCCCCCCCGCACGAGACGCTCACGCACTGTCGTCTCAAACTGGCCCTCACGGCACAGAGAACCCCTGGGAATCAAAAGGGCACCTCCCTGCCCCGGCTCAGGGCAGAGCCTCGCTGGGCAGGGCAAAAGGCAGGGGAAGGGATCGCTGCCTGTTACGTTTCATCCCAAGCTGCTTCCCAAGCCAGCCTCACATCATGGAGCCCAAAACTGCAGCCACCTCTGGGGTGAAACGCAGCAGCTGTTTAACAGCGCACATTAACTAGGCACAACAGCTAAGGGCAGGCAGCAGAGAACGTGGGGCCCCCCAGACCAGGCCAGCTGAGTTTGTAATGCCTGGGGTTGGACCACAGCCAGGACACTGGCCTGGCGGTTCTGCATCAGCTGCCAGTCCCTAGCCATTGTGCAGCTGACAGCTGCTCCAGCCGCCTCCTTCCACTACGTGCCACCGGCATTTAGGCCTGAGCTTCCCGGTCCGAGTGGGACTAGGAGCCGGGGGAGGCGAGCGCCCAGGCCTGGGCGTTTAGAAACCTGCCCCTTGGGCCACAGATGAAAGTGCTGATGATGTGCTAGAAAATCTGTTAACCACATTTTTTCCACCAGCTCAGCAAGTTTGCGCTTTCAGCAGCCGCCCGAAGCCCTGCCCGGCGCTGGAGAGGAAACCCGGCTTCTGCTTATGCCCCACGGCCTCCATGAGCAGCAGCACCGGAGTCAGTGCCCCGGAGCTAGGAGCACAGGCCTCGGGCCTTGCTTTTCCCAGCATCCCTCAGCAGCTGCTCTCCCTTAGCAGCCTCAACAAAGCTAGGCACTGAGCGTCCCCTTCCTTCGGCTCCAGCCTCTTCTTCACCTCCGGCTCCGCTCCGCTTCTAGAGACCAGAGGCTCTTCTCTGTCCCTAGAGCAGGCAGGGCCTGGCCCAGTGCCCACGGTCCACCGTGAACTGCGCTGCCTCACCCGGGAGCCCAGAGAGAGCAGATCGCTCACGCCCAGGGGCCAGTTCAGCTCTTGGGCTTCTCCACTGCGGCTGCCACCGAGGGAGACAACGATGGCCGATTGTGCTAGGAGTGTTGGGAGGCTCAGCCCACCCGGCTCCTCTCTCTGGGCCTGGCCCCCCAGGGACGCTGGGCTGGCACCTGCCACCTACCTGTGCCAGACTCTGCTGTGACGGTGCTGCTCCTGGTGGGATCCAACTGAGGGTGTCAAATCAGGACAAATTGCTTCCAAAAGGGCACCTAGAGCCCAAGGCCGGGGTTTTTCCACTTCTAAGGCAAACCAAACCAGCAAACAGAAAAGACTTTGATTTCGCCTCACTGGCTAGCCGCAAGTCACAAGAGCAATTCCCTTAGACACTCCAGTTTCCCAGTATCACCACCAGCAGCCACCTGTCCTGGGGACAAATGGTTATGAAAACCAATACCCCAAATAAAAGAAAACAGTTCTTCCCAATTCCAAAGAATCAGGCCCCAAACCCAGGTCAATATACAAATCAGATCTTACCCACAAATCACGCTGTTGCCAATCCTTTAGAATCTAAAATCTAAAGGTTTATTATACAAGGAAAAAGATACAGGTGAGGGTTAGGAATGGTTAAAGGAAATCAAATACATGCAGTAAAGGCAAATCTCTTGCATCAGATGTAGAATAAACTGCAGGTTCATAGCAAAGTCTCTGGAATACAGCCCCTTCAGGGCTGGGTCAGCAATCCTTTGGCCAAACTTCCTCCAGGGTAAAAGTGGCAGACTGAAGACAAAATGGAGATCTTTCTCCCAGGTTTATATAGACTTCCTCTTGTGGGTGGAGACCGCCTCCTTCTTGCTATGCAGAGTCCAGTTGTAAAATGGAGTTTTCAGGCCATGTGGTCCAGTCACATGACTCTTCAAGATTCAGCACCCGAGCAGCCAGGCCACATTGCTGGGGAAGCTCGGGTGTGGACAGGCATCTACAAAGTTCATTGTTAGCTTGACTGGAACTTGATGGGCCATTAGGAAGGCCAGGCCAACAGTAACTTTGTCTGGGATTTCACCCAAAAGCCAGCATAAGTTTGAAATACAGACACTATACAGCCAATCTTCATAACTTTAGCTACAAACAAGATACACACATACAGATAGCATAATCACAATCAGAAGACCATAACCTGGTCGTACACACCTTATATGACCCCCTTTACCTAAGATTTGATGCCCCTACAGGACCTTAGTTGCACCAATGATCTATATGATTCCAGATAATTTTAGTAACGTGACATCCCCGACGTAGTTAAACTGACCTAATTGTCTAGTACAGACCAGGCTTGAATCAAGGCAACATGTTTGGAGTTCATGGGGCATTAAATCCCTCAAAAAAAACCCAGTCACGAGCATGCAACTGGCTTCCCGTGCTCACTCGCTAGCCACCGCCTCACCCCCTCATCAAGCAGGTGATGCCATTTCCCAGGACGAGACCCCAAAAGGGCAGTGGCTGCGTCCCCCTCCCTCACAGCGGGTTCTCCCCCAGGCCTTCCCAGGCTCCTTGTGCCTCTGTGAACGCTCCCCATCATAGCGAGCGGACAGCGAACAGTCCCGTAGTGGCTGCACTGTGCTCCAGCGGCAAGCGAGCGCCGAGCTGGCAGGGCGGGACCGGGAGCTACATTCCCGCCCGCTCTCCAGCCAGGGGCAAGGCCACAGGCGGATTTCCCAGGGCATGTCTCCTCTTCGGGCAGCAGCTCGGTTCATCCGGACGACGGTCTCACCCACAGAATGGAGGTGATGGGGTTGGCTCTCGGGTCCAAGGAGAACAGCATGACTCTTCAGACCGGGCCAAGCGGCTCCACCCAGCCCACCCAGCTGTTCCCCTTTGCAGGAGAGGGGTCTGGGGCGTTGGGGCGTTCAGTATCAGATCCTCCCGCAGGAACTTCCACCCTTCCCTCGGGTTCAGCTACCCTAGCCCGTGGGCTTGCTGGGGGCAATGGCGGGGCCAGCGATTCGCGAGGATGCTCAGGGGTGACATAGGAGAACGGTTGCTTTAAGCTTAAAGCTGAGGGGCTTCAGACACTGCATCTTCCCAGAGCGCCGTTCATTCTGGCGCAGGCCAGCGGGCTTTGCAAACTTACAGAGACTGAGATTTTCAAAGCAGTCTAGGGAACCTCGACACGTTTAGATATGTGTCTAAACCAGGGGTGGGCAAACTACAGCCCGCGGGACCGTCCCATCCGGCCCCCCGGCCAGTGAGGCTGCCCCCGCCCCTCCCCCGGAACCGCTCCGCATAGCGCTGTGACGGGGGCTGCGCGCTCCTCCTCCCCTGAGCCGCACCATGTGGGCGGCACTCTGGGGGCCGAGGCTGTGTCCTGAGCCCCTCCCCGGAGCCGCACCGCGTGGGCGGCACGCTGAGCCCCTCTCCCGGAGCAGCGCCGCGAAGACGGCACTCCCGGGGCCGGGGCTGTGCGCTCCCCCTCTTCCCCCAGAGCCAGGCCGGCACTCATGGTAAGGGGGTGCAGGGGGATTGGGGGGTTCCAGAGTGGTGGTTGGGGGGGTAGTCTGGAGGGGGCAGTCAGGGAGCAGGGTGGGTTGGATGGGGGTGGGGTTCTGGGGTGGTGGTTAGGGGGTGGGAGGGTGGATAGGGGTCAGAGCAGTCAGGGGACAGGGAGCAGGAGAATTGGGTGGGGTTTTGGGGGGTGGTCAGGGGTCTCTGGAAGGGACAGTCAGGGGATGGGAGGGGATTGGATGGGGATTCTGAGGGGGCAGTCAGAGGGCGGGAAGTGGGAGGGGGCCGGCTTGGGGGCGGGGCCTTCCCTTACCTGGCCCTCCATATAATTTTGTAGACTCAATGTGGCCCTCGGGCCAAAAAGTTTGCCCATCTCTGGTCTGAACCCTTTAGGCTGCTCTGAAATCCCCAGCCTCTCCCCCCCTCTGCCCCCACAGAGCACTTCGTCTAGCACGGGAATGCAGCCATCTCTGAGATGAGACGCGGTGACTGCTTCACGGCCTACAGCAACGCTGCACAAAGGTTTAGGACAGGAAGTGAAGGGAGGAGTCCGCAGCATATAGGCCCTCAGACATGATGCTGGGTACGGGTACAGTGGGGCTGGCCAGAGGGCAGTGCCCACATACATTCTGGCAGTGGGCGCAGAGGGAGGGTGGCTGAGTTTCCATAGGGTGGAGTTCAGGGACAGTTAAATGCCCGCCCTCAGCGTGGCTGTCGCGCTGGCGTATGGCCCTGCCAGCGGTACCAGGCATATCCCCGACCTAGCCCAGCCGCGCCCCCGGCCCGGCTCACCTGAACTGAGGGTTGTTGATGAGGCTCCTGACGGCTGCGGTGAAGGCAGCCATGTCCCCCTCCAGGACAACCGAGCCGGCGTAGGCCATGGCCTGGGGTGGCAACCGAGGCAGGCGGAAAGGAGCTGGGCCGAGCGTGCGGCGGAGAGAGCCAGCCAAGTCCCATGGCTCGGCCGGGGCTCCCCAGGCCTGCGGGTCGCTCCCTCGCCCAGTGCCTTGCAGCGAGCTGGCAGGAACGGAGGGAGCGGGTCCAGGGCCGGGGAGGCCGGCTTAGGCCACGGGGAGGAGGCCCCTGCTGCAAGCAGCCCAGCTCATCGCTAAGGAAACCGGCAGCTGCCCGGCTCCAGAAATCCAGCGGCTGCCGACTGGGAGTGTGGGAAACCCGTGAGCCTGACCCGAGGGGAGCAGAGTGAGAGTCTAGAGCGGGGGCCAGGCCGAGGAAAGGGCGAGCGGGGGACAGGAGTTCTGCGGGGCCGATAATCGCGGCCAGGGCCAGCTGGAGGGCGATGAGAAAGCAGCTGGAAAATCACACGCCCACCCCCACCCTCACCCCCAGCGTCTCCTTTCCAGAGCCAGCCACCATCCCGGAGCTCAGCCGTGGCTCAGCCTTGGAACTGGAGGGCTGGTCCGCGGCCAGCCCCGGGGGCGAAGCTGTTGAGCGGAGCTCAGCCCCGGAAAGAAAGCCAACGGCTCCCGCTGGCCGAGCACTTTCCGGTCCCCCCGGCAGGCCGGCTGAATAGCTGCTGTCCCGGCCGGGGGGCCGCAGGCTCTGTCCGTTCCCAAACGTAGGGTGAAGTCACAGCAGGGGTCACAAAGAGCAGGTGTGCGCGGCTGGGCCCTCACCTTTGCTATGGGGTTGTCTGGGCCAGCGGGTGGAGCGGGGCCAGGCCTCCAGGGGAGACCCTGGTGCTTGCGGGACGTGGTGGGGTATTCTCATGGGAGTCCTTGACAGCCCCAAGGAAGTCTACACGCACTTGCCCTGGAGACGGGAGCCGTGCCTCTCTTGGCTAGCAGAGGAGCCAGCGCTCAACACCAAAGATCTGTCTCCAGCCCCCCGTGCCTGGGCCATGTCCCCGAGAAGCTGGGCAGCCGCTGACCTTTCCCAACAAAGGACGTCCCACCCTGGAAACGGGGCCACGCTGCCCGGTGTTTCCTTGGACCACTCTGAGGACTGTGGCCATCCCCTGTAGCCATTCAGCTCCCCGGCTCCGGACACTGCAGCGATGCGTCCCAGGGGGGCTGGCGTGGCAAAGGAGCATTGCAGCTGCCCCTCGTCCTCACCAGCCTTCCCATGTGGCGTCCCCCCAGGATCACACCTATTCCCCCATCCCTTCCAGCCAATGCCTGGCACCCCCTAGGCTGTGGCTCCCGGGTGCATCGCTCCTTTGTGGGGGATATGACCGACCCAAGGGGCGCAGTGCCAGTGCTGATGGGAAGTGGGAATGGCTGGGAGGAGCTGGCTGAGGCCTCAGTGAGCAGTGAACCTGCCATGTCCCTGCCACCTGCCCTCGGGTCTGTACCAACAGGAACGAGCAGTGCCTGGGGTGCGGCCCTCAGGAGCAGGGGGCCGGTCTGTTGAACATCTGGAGGGAAGAGATCAGACCGGTCCCGGGGCAGAGCTCTCCTGGTCACAGAAGTCTGTTCACACGAACAGACACCAAAGCAGGGCTGGACGAAGGCGAAGGCACTACGGGTTCGTGCCAACTCCTGGCGCCGCGTGCCCAGATCAGACTCTCAGCGTTCATTAGAAAATCCCCCTCATGGCTGCAAAGGAACGCATGACAACGTGACCTGACTGTAACAGACACCCGCCTGAGTCTGCAGACAGCCTGCGACAAGCGCGACAAGCACTCCAAGCAGGTGTGAACCGCCCCATTCAGCTTACCCCTGAAACTTGCTGCTACCCGAGCGAAAGACAGGGACATGATTATGGCGGGGGGGTTCCCCATTTGGCATGTCCACAGCAACCCAGATTGCCTGAAATTTGGATTTGTTCCTTTTCCCTCTCTCTCTCCCTCATCTCCAGGCTTTGGTTCAGGGCTGAATTAAGTGACCCACGGCTGGCGAGAGCAGAGTCCACCTTGAACCTTCTGGCAGCTCTGGTGAGTGGATCCCCATAAATATGTGAGGTGAGAGAGAGACCCGCAAGCCATTCACTCCTCTCCTCACTAGTTTAGTGCATTAAACAAACAAATCATTGCCAATACAAGATAGGATGGACGCATGAGGGCGACCAATCTTCATGCTTCAGGGCAGAAGATAATCGCCAGCGAGGGGACAGGAGGAAATCTCACAGTGAGGTGAATCATGGCAGGAGAAGCGGCCCTGTCTTCCTTCAAAACATCCAGCTCTGACCCCTGTTGAAGACAGGACAGCGGGCTGGATAGAGTATTCGTCTGTTCTGCAAGTGCAGAAAGCAGCACGCTTGACTGAATGAACTGTGCCGGGGCAGGAGTTCCTGCCACATGGTCCTAGATTTGCCCTCACACAGCTGCTGTGAAGGGTGCATTGGCCACGTGGTGAAGTGTAAGACACCCTGCCTGAGGCTGCCCCTAGTCAAGAGGAACCACTTGTGTTCTGGGTCAGTGTGAACTGCCCCTAGCACAGTGGGGTTCTGGGCTGTGATGAGCTCCTCCATGCCATGGGAATATAAATTATAAACAATAATTAAAGGGACGCACTCTGCTTAAAAGCACACCTTGGTAACACACCTCCTTCCCTGGGCCACAAGCAACACTTCAGATTATTAAAGAGGAAAGAATTTTAGAAACCCATTGAGTTTGTCTCTGGTTCTGCTGTTTGGTCAATAAACGAGAATGAAATTCCTGTCACTATGGTCTGGATTCTGGGAGAGCCCTGCTGGGCTGCAAACACTTCAGGGAGCAGGTCTACATCTAAAAATTAAAATAAAGAAGATCTGACTGGAGGAGCTAACTAACAGAAACATTTCTACAGGCCTAAATCAGAGGGCAAAGCAGAGGTGATAGCTTCCCTCTCAAATGCTGGCCGGGAACCAGCTAGCTAGATACAGGCCACAAAACAATCAAACCCCATAAGAGTTGGTTCTTTTAGCATTTACACACGCAGTCACTCCCTGCGTTCAGGGCCCACACTCGATGCTACAGGAATGGGGGAGAGCTAAGTAGCTAGATTAGGTAGCTAGACAGATACAGATTTTGTGTCGGGGGTTGTCACTTTCTTAAATAAATCCCCCAAGAGAACATGTGTTCGGCAGAATGCAAAGGAGAGCTCCCGGTACCGGGCAGCGAAGAGTTAAAGCTATTCTGCATGATTGCCAAAGGATTTTAGTGTCACATAGCAACACCTAATGTTTCACTACAAAATAAACACAATGCCTTTCATTTTTGGGCAGCGTCCCTACTACACAATGTCCCGGCCCCTCCTGGAAAGTCACACGGGAGCCGAGGCGGAAAGGTAGGCCAGGCAGTGAAGAAATCAGCAGCAAGGGGATGACTCCAGGTCAGGAGAGTCATGGTGGGATGAGAGGAGGGGGCTGAGACTGGACCGGGTGGGTGGGAGCAGTGGCCTGGATGTGACCAGGTAGATGGATGTGAGCAGGCAGGTTGGAGGAGGCCAGGAGTACGGCGAATCGGAGAGGAACAAGGTCAGGGGATGCGGTGAGGGAGGCCAGAGGGGCAGCAGGACAAGGCAGCGTGGAGATTTGAAGGGCAGGGTGATCAAGCAGAGCGGATGCAGTGGGTGACGTCCAGGCGGGTGCCAGCGGCTGACGTCCGGGCAGGTGCAGCGGGTGACGTCCGGGCAGGTGCAGCGGGTGACGTCCGGGCAGGTGCCAGCGGGTGACGTCCGGGCGGGTGCATGGCACTAGTCCTGGGAAGCTTTGCAAACCAGCCCAGGCAATACCGAACTGGATTCTTCTGGAGGCTGGGGCGAGAGGATCCAGGTCCTCAGAGCTGGAGATCGGAGGCTGCAGCATCCGGAAGTCTCTGAAGCGCAGAGAGTGGCAATAAAGGAGACCGTGCAGGGCGCTGTGATAGCCAGGGCAGGGCGTGATTAGAGAGGAACATGGCTGGGAGTAGAAGCAGGGTCAAGGCAAGGATCCATTCCCGAGAGGGCAGGGGGACTGGGAGACCAGGGACAAGATCTACCAAAAGGGAGCCCTGGTTTTGGGTGCCCGGCTTGAGTCCCCGTAAAGCCGAATTTCCAGAAGGGGCTTCTGGAAGCCTTCTGCAAATCAAGGTCTTTGCATCCACTCGCCCCTTCTGACCCTGTTGGCCAAAGCAAGGCGGGAGGTGAAATGGGACACCAGGTTCCTGCCCTCCCCCAGGGCTGGGCAAGGAGAGGCAAGAGGGGCAGGGACAGGTGGGCACTAATGGATAATTATGTCTGGCAAAGAGGCGAGGGAGTGTCTTGATGGGGGGAGAGGCCAAAGGCAAGTGGTGAGTGAGGAGGGGGCCTGTAACAACACCCCGGAGCGTGGGGAAGAGATGGGGGCGGGACTTCCTTGGCTGCCAGCCCCCGACATGTGACGTGGGTCAGGGAACAAGACAGCCGTACTCCCGGCCCATAGCAAGGGCTGGTATCAGCTCCCTCCAGGGCCGCTGCCTTGTTAAAAAGAAAAAAAAATGCAAATAAACCCTCATCTCCCCCCAAACCGAGGCCCCAATCCTGCCATTAGATCTCCGTGGGGTGCCTGCTGGGATCGGGTCCCAGGATCGGGGCCGGGGAGTCAGGGCTGGGGGACAGGGCAGGAGACCTGTCGGCCCCTGGCAGAGGAGGGGAGAGAGCAGCCAGGCCTTGCCCTCTATAGCCAGCAAACCCTGCTGCCCAAAACCCCACGAAATTCAGAGGTGGGAAAGAAGGGAAAAAGCAAAAAACCAACCAGGGCTTCACAGAAACTGTACAGGCGACAGTCACGGATCGGAGCCTGCCCAGCCTGCGGCCCTTCTGAAGGCTCTTGCATTGAACTGTCACATCAAATGGGCCAATGATTTACCGCAGCGGAGGGGAGGGGGGGAATTGTTAAGCCAGCAGGCAGGGGCCGGGGCCTCCAGGGGAGCCCGCCGCAAGCCCGTGTAAAGGCTGGTGAGATCATGGGCATTTACACTCTTCCCTGGGACATCTCCGCTCACAGATCCGGGGGACGGTGACTCTGCCAGCCGTCCCGCAGCCCCTGCATCGGACTGGGTGGCACTGCCAGGTGAGATCGCGCCGGAGGCTTTCCTGCTGAAATCACAACGCAAATTCCTTCCCCCACACCCCGGCCCACTGCACTGGGGCTGTTTCTAAGTGCAGGGTTGATTATTAATTGCCAGCTCGTTTATCTTCTAGTCATTGCAAATGACAGCAGATGGATCCTCGTTTTCTGTGAAAACCCCCCAGGGCAGATGGGACGCGGGCAGCGAGATGTCCTACTTATTTATTTGTTCCCACTGCATTGCTTAGTGTACACTGAGCCTTGCGACACTGCCAACGCCCAGTCAACCACCCACCGTGCACAATGGATGTGAGCTGGCACCTGTTGGAGTCAATGGTAAAGCGCCCAGTGAATTCACTGGCAGAGGATCAGGCACTGGGAGATCCCACCTAGATGTGGGCAGGGGCTGAACCCAAGCCCACGTCCACACTCAGAGCTGGGAGCGTGTCACGGGGCTGTTCCTGGTGAGACCCAACTGAGAGTGCCAAGTCAGGACAAATTGCTTCAAAAAGGGCAGCTACAGCCCTAGGCTGGGGTTTCTCCACCTCTAAGGCACCAACCAGCCAAATAGAAAAGACTTTGGTTTCGCCCCCCTGGCTAACCACGAGTACCACAAGCAATTCCCTTAGACACTCCAGTTTCCCAGTATCACCACCAGCAGCCACTCGTTCTGGGGACAAATGGTTATGAAAACCAATACCCCAATAAAATAAAAAGCTTCTCCTGATCCCAAAGAATCAAGCCTTCAGATCTAGGTCAATACACAAATCAGCTCTTACCCACAAATCACGCTGTTGTCAGTCTGTTAGAATCTAAAATCTAAAGGTTTATTATACAAGGAAAAAGATCTAGGTGAGAGTTAGAATTGGTTAAATGGAATCAATTACATGCAGGGATGGCAAAGTTCTTGGTTCAGGCTTGTAACAGTGGTAGAATAAACTGCAGGTTCCAATCCAGTCTCTGGAGTACAAAGATCCACAGCAGGGATGGGTCCTTCAGTCCTTTGTTGAAAGCTTTAGTCTGAAGCAAAAGTTCCTCCAAAGTAAGGAGCAGGAAATGAAGACAAAATGGAGATGGGACATCAGCCTTTCACAGCCTTTCCCAGACGCAAGAGCACCTCTTTGTTCTTGTCAGAAAATTACAGCAAAATGGAGTCGGGAGTCAGGTGGGCAAGTCCCTGCATCCCTTGCTGAGTCACCCTCTCTCAGTGGGTCAATTGTGTAGCTGATGGTCCTTAATGGGCCATCAAACTGGCTAAGTAGAGCTAATACCAACTGGTCTGGTATGTTACCCAGAAGCAGAGCATACCTTTGAAATAGACAGTAGAGAGCCAATATTCATAACTTTAACTACAGAAATGATACATGCATACAGACAGCCTAGCCATGATCAGCAAACCCTAATCCGGTCTTAGACACTCTATCTGACCCCCTTTACATAAGATCTGGTGCCACTACAGGACCTTGGTTGCAAAAATGATTTATATGGTCCCAGATTATTTCAATAACATCGCAGGGTGATACCCACCTCAAGTAGATGCACTCATGCTAGCTCGGGGAGAGGTAGCAAGCTACGAACAGTAAGGAAGCTGCAGCAGGATGGGCAGTGGTGAGCCGAGGGAGGGGCTAGCCATCCCGCTGAGACCCCATGTTGGGTAGCTAGCGTACGTGCACTAGGGCTGAGAATCACACCACCAGCTCCAGTGTAGAGGTAACCGGGTGTGACCTGCTCACACTCCCCCAGAACCCAGGAGCATTGCAAGGCTGGGTCCTCTGCCTTTATACCCAGAGCCTATGCAACCGACTCAAAGAGCAGGGAGACCCCTGCCCCTTGGAAAGATGAAGCAGGCGCTTTTTAGTGGTTACTTAGTCTCTCAATGGCACCCCCCAGAAACCAGGAGGCTCTTTGCATGGGCCAGGTTATAACAGCTGGACAAAGCAGTAGAGCACATGTGTGCATTGAGCCCAGAGGAGCGTGCTGGGGGGTCACGTACATTTGGCTCCTATATGTTTCTGGCTGGAATTTGTTTCCTATTAGTCCATTTAAAGGGGGGAAAACTCCTACGTGTGCCCATCTCTGCTTGACAAGGTCGGTAATGGTCGACCTTTACCAGGTCGGTAATGGTGAAGGGCCCTGAAAACTGGGAGAGAGACGTGTTAACATCAACCCCATACTCGCGAGGGGGTGATGAGTAGATTTCAGTGGAGTTCTTGGATTTGGTGCAGCTCAGCCCCCAGAGGGCCCGATCCTTAGTCCAACTCCCTGGCCGGGGCTCTCCTGACACCCGGCGTAGGGGTGAGAAATGTCCCGTATCCAGCGAGGCCAGAAACAGCCAGGAAGTCAGCCTCCCTCTTTGGCACTTCTGCTTCTCGACTCTGGGCGGAAGTTGGGAAAGGCAGCAGCAGCCATGACAATGAAACCCCGGGGGGCAAGTTAACCAGACCCCCTCACCCCTCCCCGTAAAGGAGAGAGAACATTGGGTCAGGGCTTTTTCCATCCAAGCCAGTTTTCCAGTCTCCATTTGTGACGGTGCTGTACCTGTCAGCTGAGAGTGCCAAATCAGGACAAATTGCTTCAAAAGAGGCAAGTACAGCCCAAAGCTGGGGTTTCTCCACCCTAGAGGCAAACCAAACCAGCCAGACAGAAAAGACTTTGGTTTTGCCCCATTGGCTAGTCACAAGTCACACAAGCAATTCCCTTAGACACTCCAGCTTTCCAGTATCACCACCAGCAGCCACCTGTCCTGGGGACAAATGGTTATGAAAACCAATACCCCAATAAAAGAAAACAGTTCTTCCCGATTCCAAAGAATCAGGCCCCAAACCCAGGTCAATCTATAAATCACATCTTACCCACAAATCACGCTGTTGCCAATCTTTTAGAATCTAAAATCTGAAGGTTTATTATACAAGGAAAAAGATCTAGGTGAGGGTTAGGAATGGTTAAAGGAAATTAAATACATGCAGTAATGGCTTGCATCAGTTGTAGAATAACTGCAGGTTCAAATGAGAGTCTCTGGAATACATTCCCTGGAGGAATGGGTCATCAATCCTTTGGCCAGAGCGCCCCTTTGTAGCAAAGTCCCATTCAGAAGTAGGAGCCAGGCTGGAGACTGGAGATTGAAGACATGATGGAGATGGGATACCACCCTTTTATATTCTTCCCAGGTGCAGGAATGTTTTTTGTCCTTCGCTATGGAAACTTACAGCAAAATGGAGTTTGAGTCACTTGGGCAATTTTTGCCTCCCTTGCTAAGACACAGGATGTGTCTGCTTTTCCTAAATGGGTCCATTGTATAGCTGACAGTCCCCAATGGGCCATCAAGCATGGCAAGCAACACTTAACACCAAGGGCTCCGAAATGTCCCCAACAGCATAGCACAATATCTGGAAAGACAAGACAGTACAGAGCCAACATCTACAACCTTAACCACAAAAACGATACACACATACTGATAGCACAATCATAATCAGCAGATTATAACCTGGTCGTAGACACTTTATATGACCCCCTTTACATAAGATTTGGTGCCACTACAGGACCTTGGTTGCACCAATGGTCTATATGATCCCAGATAATTTCAGTGACGTGACACCATTTCATAGGTTCTCAGCCACGAAGGCACCAGATACCACGGTGAGGGGCCTGAGGAAACTAAAACGGGAAATCTCTTGCCAAATCCAAGGGAGCTGGTGCTCCATTTAAAATGCCCTAGTCACATGCAACAGGACCCTCCGCCAGGCCTTGGTTACATCCCTTTGATCAAGTAATTGTCCCTTCTTGGAGGCCCTTGTCTTTGGTGCTCTTGGCACAGCTGCTCCGTACACGTCCCCCAGAGTGAAAGGGGATCGGCTCTCAGTCATCCTCGCACCAAGCGGCTTGTCAGACATACCAGCCGCTGGGAGCACTCACACCGGCTCCTCTTGCCTGGGTCTCTCCGGATATGTTTGGCTCACCCTGGAATGCAGAGTAAATACTAGCAAACCAGAATGGAAACAGCCTTGAGATAACGAGCTAAAGGCCCGGAGGCTGGGAGTTCAGAGCGGGGTTAGGGACAGGCAGAGTCTGGCGCTGCCCAGGGCTAGACACAAAACGGGGAGTATGAGCAAGCAGCAGGAAGGAGCTGGAAGATGCCTGATGCGTCTGGGAACCAATTCGGACCTTCCTGGCTTTTGTGGGCGTTATCCCCAGAGTACAACAGGAGCGCGATTCCCAGGGAACTGTCTTAGCAGAGGCCAGAGCACGTTGTGGGAGGCCGCACCGGGGTTCCCGCGCTCTGCGGGTTGGAACCAAGAGCCGCTCGCTCAGGCTCACTGAGGGTCCCAGACACTTTGCTAAGAGTGTCCAGGGCTACAGGACATGCCTCGAGGTCTCGCTGCACCAGGGAGTTGGCCCCTTGGTCCAATGGCAGCAGATCCGCCCAGGTCCCCAGCCCCATTTGGTGCTGGCAGTGCCATGAGGGTAGCAGGACAAGGATGTTTCCAGCACTGCAACGGGAAGGCTTTATTTGCCATAACCCTGACCAGGCTGAGCCGGGGTCCTGCCTGCCCTGGCCCAGGCAGGCCGCGAGCTGGCAAGGGGTGGAAGCGGAGTAACTTGGCGGCACCGCTCTTCTCTTTGCCCAGACCCAGGTGTCACCCCGGGGGCATGGCGGGCAAGCCACTGGCGCTGTCCCAGGAGGCTCTGGCCCAGTTCAACCAGGCAGTAGCAGCAGAGAACCCGGAGGCCGCCCGCCTGAGGGCAGGGTCGCTGGCCACCCGCCGCAGTTCTCACTCGCTGGACAACCCGCCCCGGCCCCTGATGCGGCTGAAGAGCATAGAGGAGGGGAAGCCGCCCGCCCTGCTCTCCCGGCGGAGCTCGGTCCTCAGCATCGCCAACGCCCCCTTCACCAGCCGAAGAAACTCCGTCTCCATTGCAATGGGGGGGAGGCGCCTCTCCGTCGGCCCCTGGATGCACAGCGGGCGGGTGAGCTTCTCGGGGCTCCCCCTCTTCCAGCCCATCCGGGAGACGCAGTACGAGAACACCTACAAGACCCGGCCCGACAAAGGCTGCAAGTTCGACGCCTGCCGGAGCCAGCGGGCTCTGGAGTCCACCCTCGCCAGTTACCTGGGGGACGCCAAGTACAACCCGTTGACGAGCGGGCAGCTGGCCCAGAGCCTGGCGGAGCTCATCCGCAGCCGCCTGAAGGACCTCGCCCCACCCCGCTACAAGCTGGTCTGTAACGTCTTCCTGGGCCAGCGGGGCCGGCAGAGCCTGCAGGTGGCCAGCCGCTGCCTCTGGGACCCGGAGAACGACAGCGTCGCCTCTGCCACCTTCGTCAACGCCTCCCTCATTGCCGTGGCCACAGTGCACGGGCTGTACTTCGAGTAGATTCCGGGCCAGCTCCTGCCAGGACCAGCGTGCCACGCTCCGCCCATGGCAGGAGAGGCCCAGCCAGAAATAAAGAAGAGTCCTCCCTGGTCTCCAGGGCTTGTGTTAACTCCTGTGTTTCCTTAACCAGACATGGGACTGGCCGGTAGCACGAGGAAGCCTGGTCTTTGTGCTTGGCTGGCGTGGGGGGCTGGAAAGAAGGGGCTGTTCCTGGGTTCCACTGGCTGTCGGGGGGTTGTGATGGGGACTGACATACCAGCTCATGGCCCCAGCTGAGCTCAGGGCCCGGCTGTGTCAGGTGCTGTACATCACCGAGGGAGAGCTCAGTGCGGGCGCTGACTGGGCAGGCAAAGAGGGGGGTATGGGGGCATCCTGCCCCTTTCGTGGTGAGAGAAAAGCTCAGATTGCTCAACCTGCTTTCAAGGGTTCAATGCCTGGCCACCTCGGCCTAAGGGACAGTCCCCGGGGCACATGGGGAGGCTGTAACAGAGCCGGGAATTCAATCGGGGCCAGCGAGAGAGAGCGAGCTCCGGCTCTTCAGAGCAAGGCCCTGGGACCCACCCAGCCTCAGTTTCTGGCTACGGCTGTGGGAGGAGAGGCCATTGCTGAGCCTTGAGAATGGGTGCATTGGAGGCCATCTTGCTGCTCCGCCTCCAGCCACCCATGAGCTGCAAGGGACTAGCCTGAGCTGCTGGTCCCCACTCGTGGCCATTAGGCCCAAGGGTGACTAGCCCCTAAGGGCTGGCCAAGGACCAGCCTGAACCGGAGAGAAGGGGACTCAGGGGCAGAGTTAACATGCTCCCACTCAAGCCCAGGCCTTGGGAGCCTTGCAAAGGGCTGGAGGGGCAAGGTATAGAGAACCACCTTTGCCCCCCACCGTCCTGCGAGGCAGGGCAGGAAACTGGGTGCCAGAGAGGAGAACAGCTTTGCTCCAGGACCCAACAGGTCTGGGCTCGCCGGGAGCCCGGCCTCCCGCTCCCGCAGCCAGAGCACTGGGCCCTGGATCCCCCTTTACCGGGGTCAGAGCCGCAGCGGGGCCCTTCAGCTCTCTCGTCACGTGCCCCCGTGGCTCTAGCCCCCAGCTCGCTGGCTCTGTGCCCCGGGGGGCCCCGACAGAGAGGAGCTGTGTCACCACCAGCCGCCTCCCGCCCACAGAACAGCCCCTTTGTCTGGACGCTGACAATGCCAGCACAGTCCGCACGGGCGCCCAGGCGGGAGGAGGCAGGTGCAGGGAGCGTCGGCCACACTAAGGGGGTTTGCAGGAGCCAGCTCCAGTAAGGAGGGCGCTGGAGGCAACAGGAATGGGGCAAGGGGAGGCTAAGAAAAGGAGACTGCCGGGGGTGCTGCCAGAAATGACTGGAAAGCTGCAGGGGAAAGCGCAGCCTGGAGAGGAAGGAAGGGGCTGCTACATGAGGAGCGGGGCTGGAGGGAGCTGGGTGCCTGGCCCAGCTCAGCCCCAGCCAGCACTGCCACCTCTCACCTGCGAGGGCTGGTGGAAAGCCCCAGCTCCCGGAGGCACGGGGTTACAGGGGCATCACCACGTCCGTTCCAAAGGCTGAGGTAGTTCTCAGCTCCTGAGAGATGCTCGGAGACAGGAGCCGAGGTGAGCGTGGGGGGCTTTTTACTTCCCTGGGGGAAGCATCTAGCACGGGGGGGGGGCAAACTTTTTGGCCCGAGGGCCACATCGGCTTTGTGAAATTATATCACGGGCCGAGTAGGCAAGGCCCCATCCCCAGCCCCAACTCAGCACCCTCCCCCTTCCTGCCCCATCCAACCGACCCCACACACCTTGCCCCTTCCACAGACTCCTAACCACCCCACAGGACCTCACCCCCTACCCCATTCCCCTGCTCCCTTTTCCCTGACTGCCCCAACCCCTATCCACCTTCCCACCCCCAATCACCACCCCAGAACCCCACCCAACCCACCATGCTCCCTGACTGCCTCCTCCAAAGCCCACCCCCACCCTGGAACCCCCCCATCCCTCTTACCATAGCTGCTTGGGGGGAAACAGGGGGAAGCATGCAGCTGGGGCTCCCAGACCTCTGCCTGTACAGAGTGGCTCCAGGATAGGGGAGCAGTGCACAGCCCCAGCCCCCTGGAGCGCTCCCCGCACCGCGTGGCTGCGGGGGAGGGATGAGCATGCAGCCCCAGCCCACGGGAGCTCTGCCGGCCCAGCGTGGCTCCAGGGGAGGGGCGAGCGTGCAGCCCCGGACCACTCCCTACACGGCACAGCTCTGAGGGGAGGGGGAAGCATTGCAACCCTGGCCCCCAGAGCTGCCCACACAGAACAGCTCCGTGAGGGGAGCGGAGGGGATCAACCCAACCCGGCCCTGCCACACAGCTGTGCCCACGCTGCGCGCCTCCGGGGGAGGGGCCGGGGCAGCCTGCCCAGCCATGGGCCAGATGGGATGGCCCCACGGGCCGGATGTGGCCCACAGGCTGTAGTTTGCCCACCCCTGCTCTAGCACCTCCTGGAGCCAGACCTTGAGCCAGCTTACACACATCAGGGAGGATGCCCAGCAGCTGAGGGAGTTAGTGCAAGGCCAGCTGGTCTCAGGCCTCTCCATGTCAGAGCTTGGGGGGGTGGGGTGGGGAGGCTTAGCCACCCAGCCCAGGCTTAAAAGACTGCATCGTCTTGGCTCTTTTCCCAGAGAGCAACCCTGGGCCCAGGGGCCCCATTGTGCTACTAGCCCTATTGGAGCCAGGGAGGGGGGCTGGCTGGACCTCCCCCTTCCCCAGGAGCTGCAGAAACAGCCAGTTGAGCTCTCAGCAGTAAGTCACTCAGCCGAGAAACCTCCTGGCCAAGCGATCTCCCCTCTTCACCCTCAGCTGTACCTGGCCTTCCCTGCTAGAGGATACCAGCACAGCTAAGGTCCCACCAGCATGAGGCCTTGGTCAACAGCCTACAGGGGTCAGGCAGCATTTTGGACACAGTCATGGCTTGGATTTCACTCCAGGAGTTCAGAGGGAGAGGAACGGAGCTTTATGGGGTCACACTTAGAGCAGCTTCTCTTCTGACAGCCCCTTGTAGGGGAGTCGATGGTGGGGCCAAAGGCCAGTGGCGGCCCGTGAGAGCGAGGCAGGGGTGTGTGTAAAAGCCTTGAGAACAAGCACAGGGCTGGCCATAGTTTTAGGGGCTGTCTCCAGCACCTGTTACTCACTCCCCCTCCCACCTGGGAGCACTAACCCTACCCCAGGCTCCCACTCCAGCCAGCACTGAGACAAGCCACAGATGATGCACCTGTAGGAGCGTGTACAGATCAGCTGCTCAATAATCCACTAGGGTGCTGCCCCTCTGCTCTAATCCACCCCCCAATCCATCCTGCACCCTCTGGGAGGGGCAGCCCTAGAGGCAGGAGGGGGAGCTCCAGGAAGCAGGGAGCTAGATGAGTCATTTGCCTAGGGAAGGTTAACGGCCCCAGTGCACAGGGGAACAGCCCTGCGGGCAGGCCACCGTCTTCCAGCCAGGGGCTGTAGAGCAGGGTACTGCCCCGCCCCGAGAGAGGGCACTGCCCCAGCAAGGGCCCTGCTCCCCAAGGAGGCACAGAGAAGGGGGCAGCAGCCCCACTGTTTATAAAAGGAATTCTTTTATTCTGGAAGGAGGCACAGAGCAAACTGGGCCCTGTACAGAGCAATGAAGGGGGAAATAAATAATTCAATATAAATACAAATACATAAATAATTTCATCAGGCCAAAACACGCGTTTGGAAACAACAAACTCAGCCCCGATTCGGTGCCGCTGGCCGAGGGCCCGGTGGGTCCCTTTTTAAAGCATTTCGTACCTTGGCAATTCACATTCCCTGGCGCAAGCACAAGGCAAGCAGGGGGATGCGCCCGCACCAAGCCGCGGCACGAGAGGGACCCTGCCCCTCATTAGTGTAACTCCGCCGTTCTCCCGTTCCTCACACACGGCTGGAATAGGGGCCAGCCTGGGCAGACAAAGGCTCTAACTTGAGCTCTTGGCGTTGGCAAGTTGGTGACTCTGTACCCCCCCCCCCCCCAAGAGAGGGGGGCATTCTCCTGCCCACCCCCTGTAGTGATCAGCCTCCTGCTGCACCTTGAGCATTCAGCTCAGTCAAGTATTTCCTGGTCTGCCCCACAGTGCGGCAGGTTCTCACACCCCTGCCCAGTAGCCCCAGCCCCCATCCAGCTCCCAGACCTCTAGGCAAGATGCTTGCTTGAGCCGAGACCCTGCGCCCACCCCAGGGCCAGAGACACATGGATACACCCTCTGCAGGAGGGTCCCAGGCAGCAGCTCAGCCTGAGCCCGCAGAGCTCCCCAAAGGAGCTAAAAGCAGCTTCCATTTCCCCCCAGCTAGGGCAGGTTTCACTAGGAGCCTTCCCCACATGGGCCAGACTAGGTGGGATCCTGGTTCTCAGCAGCCCCTAGCCCAGCTCTGAGGTCAGGACCCCAACCTGGACGGTCAATGGGCTCTCAACATGGAGATTTGAGACACTAGACAGATTTCTCACCCCCTTAAAAATCAGGTTTGTTCCTTCTCTCCTCAGCTTGCTCTGCATGGGAGAAGGAGCAGCCGTCCCCCAGGGATTCCCCTACCCCACCACGTGCACAAAACTTAAGCTGTGTAAAGATTACACAGGAGTAAACTTGACATGTAACTTCACCCTGACCCCTCCCCTTCTCCTCCACGGCTCGAAGCAGTTGGCTGACAAACGCCAGGGCAAGGATTTCAGTATCAACAGCCAGCAGGCATCAGAAGATCAGGGACACTGAGGCCAGCTGCTGATGGGTCTCTGGAAATTTCGGCCTTTCTCCAAGTTCCTTCTGCCTGGCCCCATTTAGCAGGGTAGGAAAGTTCTGGTGGGCAGCCAGAGCAGTCGCTCATTCCATTGACGCGGCAGGGGAAGGCTTCCGAATCCAAGCAGGCATCTCCCAAGGCCCCAGCCTAGGCGTCAGCCCTCTCCTGGAGGAGTTTGAGGACGTACTTGAGCCGGTAGCGGAGCTCTGGAGAGCAGCCCAGCTCCTGGATGCTGCTCAGCTTGTAGGTGTAGGAGTTACGGTCCTTGGTGACATAGGTCAGGAGACAGGAAAGGTCTGGCTTGCTGAGGATCACCTTGGTGTGGTCGTTGTAAAAGTTCACCTAGGAGAGCCATGGTACAGAGATAAGTTACTTCTCCAGCCACAGGCCAGGAGTGGCTCACACTTCCCAGGCTGGCCAGCCCCTCCTCCCTGACCTCTAACAGCCACCCCATCCCACCATCAGGAGGGCAGCCCACGGGCCATGGCTGCAGGGGAGCCAAGGCGAACAAGAGCTGGGAGGGATGCATGAGGCTACAGGTCCCATGCTGGGAAGCCACAAGCTGGCCACTCAGCCAAGGAGCCCCTGTCCCCCTACAAAGGTTTCCAAGAGAGGTTAGCTGAGCAAGAGCCCGAGCTCTGGGGGAGACTCAGAAACCCCCCGTAACTAGAACCGATTCCTAAGCCCTGGTGTGAGAACTCCAGCCCTGAAACATTCTCTGGGGTAGGTGGCGAAGCCCTGAAAGCAGCTGTTCCCTGCAGGTGAGGAAAGCCACCCTCAGCAGAGGGGTGGCAGCCAGCTCAGTGGAGCCAGCCTCGGGAAACCTACGCGGAGATCTGGGGACTGGCGAGCCAAGCAGGTGCCACCCTTCCTCCTCTATCCAGATCCCCACCACCACGTACCTGGAGCGTCCCGTTGCTGAAGAGCATCAGCAAGGCCTGGTCTGTTTTCACCCACTGCAGGAGCAGCAGCGGAGGTTGCTCCATCTCCTCTATGCTGGGCAGGTCCCCCCCCTAGAGAAGAATCAGCATTAGCCACCGATTCCTGCCCGAGCAGCAGCCTCTCTGCGAGCTGCGTGGAGAACAAAAGCCAGCTAGAGTCCTGCAGCCACACACGGGTCTGCAGGTTTCTAGTGCGTCGAGGTTTCAGACAGCGCCTGGGCCAGACACAAGCCTCCAGTTGGGCTCCCCAAGCAGGACTCCGGGCCGAGCAGCAGGCTCCCCTTTTAGCAAGGGGGCTCGCGCTGCCGGAGACCACCCCTCTAGCACCTGTTCCTAGGCGGCCAGGAGGCCTCTCACCTTCATCAGATGCTGCTCCATGTAGGAGGCAAAGTACCGCAGGACGCTGACCTGGCTCTGCAGCTGCTCTGGGACGGCCGCCATGGGAAAGGCGAAGTGTTTGCTGTTTGTCAGGTTGTAATGGACCGTCCTGGGAAGGGGGAGATCAGGTGAGTGTCCATACCCTGCAGCGAGTCCCTGCACTGCCACCAGGGCAAGGCACATGGGCTCTGCCATCAGGTTCCAGACCGGGGGGGAGCCCAGGTCACCCTCAGCTGGCTGGGGGGTTCTAGTGTCAGCAGCAGAGCTGGCTCAGGCAGCAGAGTGAGGCTTAGTCTGGTGAGTGAGCTGCTCTCAGCGCTGCGCCCATAGGACGGGCCCTGCTGACGAGAGGAGCTGGCAGCCTCAAGAGTCTGATCTTAGACCCGGGGGAAGGGCATTGGCTCCCCTCGCTGCCCAAGTCGGCTTGGAGTCTAGGAACAGGGCTTGGAGCCAACTCACAGCCGGCCAGGTCTCCAGCAGCCATGAGACTCCGGGCATAGAGTAGTCGTATCCCCTGGGATATGAAACACCCTGTGGAGTTCACACCCTTTAGCGTGGACAGTCACTGTCTCCTGGTCCCCACGGGCCCGTAGCCACGCTAGTCCTCGCTCAGCCCAGCCCTGGAGAGGCCGCTGTTCTGTGGGGAAAGCCCTCCCAGGATCCTCCCCACGTTGTCCTCCCCTTATCACTTTGAGTTCAAGTGCTCTGCAGCTGCCCAGTGGCCAAGGCAGAAAACCAGGAGACCCCGGCTTTCCCCTCCCCACACGCAGAGCAGAGACATCCAGGCAGCCCCACGGCCTTCACTTACTTCCGATCAGCTGACAGAGCCATGTGGGTCCCGTCATTGAAGAGGACCCCGATGTGGTGGTTGGACAGCTGGTAGCCGAAGCCATATTTGTTGGAGTAGTCCACCCACTTGCTCACCCAGGCGAAGTGCTCGTGGCAAGCCAGAGAGGCCGGGTTCCGCTGGGCTGGCGGGAGCAAGGAGGGACGGTGAGTGGGGAGACACCCAGGACGTGCCTCACAAAACTAGGACACTAGCCAGCACGGGGTGGCCTGACCCTCTACTGGCCCCAGCAGGCGGATTTAGAGCCAGCAACATCTCCAGAGGCCCAGTCCTCTGCTCCAGCTACATTACCCACCCCAGACAGCTTCCTCCCTAAGCTTATAGAACAGGCAACACCCCCAGGCTTGAAGATCCCACCGAAGTAGCCGGTTCCCTACAGGAGGCACCAGTCACCATTCTGAGCATCTTAGATGCTGGAGTCCCACAAGTGCCACCAGGCGGCCATGGGGACATGTCCCCCATCCCCATCTTCGGTTTCTGACCAAGCCAACCCTGGGGAAGCTACTGCCTGGCCCTCCAGTACTGTCCCCTATGCACAGTTAGCAGGAGGATGCTTGGAGAAGCCGTGTTACCTGGCGGCATGGAGGACAGGCAGCTCTTCAGGAGCACGATGGCAGATCTGGTGACTGTCGAGGCCGTGAGGCACTCTTCAAACACTGCAGGGAAAGACAAAGACCCGTCAAGCATGCTGGAGGCACAGAGCTGCCGATCAGCTCCGATGCTGCAAGACAGTGTTGGAAGACGCGCTGTGTTTGGAATCTTCTTTGGCTTCAACACACAAGACACCCCCTCCCCGCAGGGCAAGGGCAGCGATTTTATGGAGCTGCCACAAAGAGCTGCTGTTCGGTTTGAAGTCACAGCTCTGAGGTCACTGGGGAATGGGTGGGGGTGGGGTAGTTGGTTTAGGCCCCATGTCTTCACAACAGGAAACCACATCAGCCAGAACCAGGGAGTCAAGCATGGGAGAGATCTGGGGTCTACAGTAACTTGTCATTCAAACCCCCCACCCTCAGCTGGGCACAGTGTTGTCTCTAGACATGGTCCTCTCCTTGCTGGGAAGAGGGGTCAGATCATCCCACAAGGGGTAGATGGGGATCTCACAGGGCCCCTCCCCAGCAGCTCCTTGACCCCCCCGGCAGGCCAGCGGCAGAGCTGAAAGACGCTCGAGCATCTTCATGCAGGACGGCTCTACAAACAGGTGCCGCTCAAAGCGGGCTCCTGCCTCGCTCACCTTCACAGCTGCTGGCTGCTGTCCCCCTAATGGACCTGGAGACTGACTTCCGCGAGCCCTCTTCTGCCAGCGTCTCCACGGGGCTGCAGCTGGCGCTCTGGCAGGTCAAGGGGGTCACCTGGAGAGAGGTTGTGCACATTGACATCGTCCCACCTGGGGCCCTGCTCCAGGAGCAGCCACTTGGAGATTCCACCTCATCCCTGCTCCCCTGCCAGGACACTGACACTTCGGGAAGAGCATCCTCGACCAAGGAGCTGGCGCGACTCCCTGAAGTACAAGGAGTTACTCCTGTCACAGCCTCCATTCTTACCTCATTCCCTTCCATGGTTTTGTAGCTCATCTGCCTGCAGATGGAGGTCTTCATGAGGCCAACCACCAACTTGGAGAGGTCATCCTTCTCTTCAGATGGGCTCTTCTTAACTAGAAGGAAAAAAGGAGATGTTTAGTGGGCAGACCCAGCAGATGGCCCGGGAGGCCAGCAGAGCTGGTGGGTCCGAGGATAGATATTTAGAGCCCTTCCGCTGGTCCCAGCCCAGAGCAGAAGCAGTTTGAGATCTTGTTTACATTCTTCCATCCCCTGATTCTGTTCCAGTTTTGCACTTCACTCAGTGTGGCCAGCGAAACCAGGCTGGGCACTTAGTTTCATTTCCTGGTTCTCATGCACCCTCTGACCTTGTTTCCATCCCAAGGGAGAGGGATTGGAATGAAATTTCAGCTCCGAGCACGTTCTGCAGAACCTACGCAATGAGCTGTCGCCTGCATGAAGCAGGGCTTTGCTCGACAGAATGCCGGAAGGAACGCTTCCAGGGAAGATCAGATCAGATCCCAGAGAGCAACTGAGCTCCAGGCAGCTAGATGTCAGGCGTGCCATCCGCCATCAGGTTTAACTGGATTCATGCTACTCGCTGGCCAACAACAAAAGCCAAGACGGACAAGAGGAAGAGAACTCACTTTTGGGTTTCTTTTTCCCAAACAGCGTCTTGGTGACTTTTGCAAACAGACTCTTTGCTGGATTGGGAGGACTCAACTCTGGCACCATCACACAGCTGCTGGGTGGGAGCTTATCAGGTGTGTAACCCTGGGGAGACAGAGAGACAGAGAGAGAGAGAGTCAGTCATTGTCCGGTTCACCTGCCTGAACTGATCCCATGTCATGCAGCCCTTGGCAGTGGTCACTTTCTCTCCTTTGACAGCCAGCAGCTGCTCACATTTCCTTGGAGCCGCATTGAAAGGGCTACACTTGGGAATTGTCCAGCCCAGAGATGGAGCCTCTGCTCACATGCAACAGCCACATGGCCCAGGAGTGCAGAACAGCCAAGAACGACACATCTCAAATGGATACTAGGGTATTTGGGAGGTACGCTATGGCTAAAGAGCCAGTGATGTTAATGGCCAATAGACCAGGCTCGAGGAGAGCAGTCACGCGCAGGTTGGGGTCTCTAGCAGACTGATGTCCTTTGCAGCCCACAGGGTCACTGGGGCATGGGAGGCGCACAGTGGACTGAGATGAACACCCCGGAAGATTTGCCACCTGAGCAGAGACCAGGCCCGCCCTGCTTTCATGCTCCTCCGACCGGTCCGGTGCCAGAAGTGGGGGGTGGGCGTGCTAGAGCCACTCACTTTGGTGAAGAATTCATGGTCCAGGATCTCTTCCAGCGTGAGGCGGTCGGGCGGGTTGCGTTTCAAGATGCCCGTAATCAGCTGTTTTGCTGGGGTGGACAGGAAGGCCGGGAGGGTGTATTCCACCTGCTTGATACACCTGTACGTCTCCTTGAGGTCGGAGGTCTCAAAGGGAGGGTTCCCGCACAACAAGGTATACCTGGAAAGAGGTGGGGGTGAGGGCTGGGCACACATCCCCCATCCACCTGACCGCACTCCGGCCTGACTCACCCCCGGCCCAGCAATGACAAGGCCCGGAAGTTATTCACACGCTGACAAGAGGCCCCACCTGCTCTAAGTGTCACCTAGAACAAGGAGCAACCGGCCAGAGGCTGCAGTCACATCCGGATCATTTACACACCAGAGATAAGGAAGCCTTGGGAACCAGGAATGTGGGCCGAGCCCCGTCTATATTTAGCAGGGGTGGAGCTAAACTCTGCCCCAGTCCCGCCCTGCCTTGGCTGAGCCCCACCTCCCTCTGTCCAAGCGGCCGAGTGAATGGAAAGTTCAACAGGAAGCCTGTGGCTTACCAGGGTGAGCAGCCGTGCGAGAGATGTTGATGATTCGCACTGCGGGGAGCGATAACCGCCCATATAAATAGATTGGTGACCCCCCCCACCTCCCCCGCACCTGACATTTTCCATTGTTTTGAAAGCACTCGAAGAGCAGGGTTGTCTGCAGCGACTCCATCGCACCAGGGGGTCCTGTGTCGAGGGGTGTGATTCAGTGACACCCCAAGAGCCAGCCATTTACGAGCATGGCAGTTCCCCCCTTAACTGCCAGCCCTGTACACACCCCAGGATCAATCCACCAGCAGCAATAAAACCTCCACAAGCTAAACCCGGCCCTGGGCAAGGCCTGGGCAGCTCCCATTGCTTTGGGGCATTTGACTGACTCGTGCGAACCAGAGCCCAGCTCGTCCATCTGCGCTGCGGAGCGGATCTGGCCGATTCCCCGGGGAGTCGTCCAGGATGCATCATTCCTCCAGATTCTTTCCCCGCCCGCCCTGCCCTGCTTTGCAATGAGAGCTCGGAACTTACAGGACACAGCCCAGAGACCACACGTCCGACTCCGGCCCGTGGCCCTGCCGGTAGAGCACTTCGGGAGCGAGGTAGTTGGGGGTGCCGCAGATCGTCCTATGGGGAGAGCGGAGCAGAGTCAGCGGCACAGTAACAGCTCGGCCACGGCTGGAATTCTGCTCCAGGCAGCTCCCTGGCCGACAGGGTTGGAGAGGGAGGCCTGGGCGCCAGCATCCAGAGCAGCAGGACTCCATCCATCCCCCATTCTCAAGGAAATGCACTAAGCACCCTACCCCATCCCTGCAGGGCCAAACCGAACAGCTTCCCTAGACTAGAAACCCCCACGATCCCTCCCACTGCATCCAGACCACGTCTCCTGCTCCCCACTCTGACACAGCACCAAGCTCTCTCCCGCCGCCCATCCCCACACAGCTGCCCTCACCACCGCCTGAGTGCGGGGCTGGGACAAGGAGCCATCACCTTCCCTGTGCTTTCCCCTCCTCTGGCCAGGCATGGCCAGCAGGTGATACAGCAAGGTAAGAGTTGGGAGGGCGGTGGAGGATCTCCCAGGCAGGGTGTGGTGCAGTGCAAAGGGGGGGAAGAATGAAATATCAGGGTGGAGACGAGCAGGGAAACCTGGCACATTAAGAGCCTCTTACTTTTTCTTCTGGTCCATAGACTCGCGCCGGGCAGCGAGGCCGAAGTCTCCAACTTTCAGCTCCATGTTGTCATTGACAAAAAAGTTGCCTGCAACAGAAGGGAGGCGTTAGGACCCCGGCGCAGGGACAGACGCTACCTGGGGGTCTCCTCCCCACCCCATCCCCGAACAGGTGCTTGGGGCCGGAGGTGATTTTACACACCTAGTTTGAGGTCCCGGTGGAGGATGCCTTTGAGATGGAGGTACTTCAAAGCGGAGATGATCTGTTTGAGGTAATACCGCACCTCCGGCTCCAGCAGCGTGTGCCGGGCTTTCCAGATGTGAGCCAAGGACTGGAAGGGGAAAAGCAAAGCAGTTAACGGCACTGGGCCGGAAAGGCACATCCATTCCTAAGGCCTGAGACACTAGAGCGAGCAACCAGAGCCGCCTCTGGTCCCACCAAGGCCATGGGTGGCTCTGGTTTGTTCTACAGTCCATGTTATATTGGAGGTCAGACCAGATCACCCCAGAAATTTCTTCTGGCCTCAGGCTCTAGGACTAAGAGGTGCGGCCTGCCTTGGAGCACAATATTTTGTCAGGCCGGAGGACTTTAAGTACCACTTCTGGTGAAGCCGTGGCCATGAGCCGCCCATTTTACACAGGGGCTCTGAGACGTTGCCGGTGTAACTGGCTGTTGAAAACCTGAATTGGTCCAGGCAGGCCCAAAGATGCCACCTTAGCAGCTTTGGGGTACTGAAGAACTTTGGGTCAGCCCCAGTAGTGCTTAAAAGAGTCCACGGAGGGAGTGAACTGCCGGCAAGAGAGACTAGGTCAGTCCAAGCAACGTACAGGATCTATGAACAGCCCTGCCACGAGAAGGCCAGTCGCGGGGTTAGTGCAGTTACGCAAGACAGGCACATGGCATTTACCTAACCCGGTCACCCGGCTGATGATCCACAATGAGGTCAGGACTGGAAGTGACAGAGGCACATCTGACAAGCAGCTGAGGGTGAACTGAAGCATCCATTAGAAAGTGAGATCTGCACCCGCGCATGAGCGGGGAGTCAAGAGGGGCCGGCCAGGACTTGGAACAAATACACAGCTACGGCCTTGTCTATACGAGACAAATCGGGTGTGTTTGCTGCACAGTTCCCCCCTAACAGGACTGACACCTCGAATCCATGCTCCAGGGGCCCCAACAGCACCACACCTGCCCTGGCGCCATATGGGGTGAGCCCCTGACTTACTTTCCTGCTGCAGTGTTCCAGGAAGATGTAGATGTTCTCCGAATCCTCGAAGTGGTGCGAGAACTTGACAATGTGCTTGTGATGCAGGTCTCTGTGCAGCTCGATCTCATTCATAATCTGAAAAGGAGGAAGGAGCCCATCAACCAACAGCCCCACCGCTATGCAAAGACCTTGCTCCGGTGAGCTTGAAACCTCTGCGCTCCCATCCCCTCCACACACACCTTCTCCCGCTGGTGCGGCTTCGCCACTCGGCTGTGAGGAATAACTTTCACAGCATAGGTTTTGCTGCTGTTGACGTCTGTCATCTCATAGCATCTTGCAAATCCGCCCTGCAAAGGAAGCAGCAAGTCATTACCCAGGTCACCTGTTCTCCAATCCTGCTCCCTGGGGAGTCACCAGAGCGCTCAACACATGTCACTGATTCACAGCTCCACCTGGTCAGGGGAGAACAATTGCCATTTGACTTCCTGGAGGTTTCCCTGGAACACATGGGCTTTGAAGAAAGCCAGAGTCTGGTTTCCTGTCACACTAGAAGCCCCATTATTAAAATCTGGAGTGACAGCCCTGAGTCAGGCGAGTTTCTAAAATCCGTTCCTGTAACGTCTGCATCGAGCTTCACCTCCCACCACCCCATCCGTGCTGCGAGTCTTCTCCCCAGAGCAACTGGAAAGTCCTGCACATGGGAGGGAAGTGAAAGCAGGCCGGGATTTTAGGTTTCGGGGATGCGGGGGGGGGGGGACACCACACAGGCAGGTTTTTCTGCAACGATGCAAGGCACAAAGCCACAGAATCAGACCCCACGCGCCTTGCCGAAGGGGGAACAATGCTTGGAAGGGGAAGGAGAAGGCGAGAGGCTCTTTCATGGGGGGGGGGGGTCAACCTCTGCCCTATAGCACCAGCAGCCAATGGGGCCGACCATGAGGCATTGGCTGGGGGTGAACAAAGAACTCGGCACTGTTCAGCACTTCCCCCTCCCTCCGGCTGAGTCACTGGCGGGGCTTTGAACCCGGGGTGCTAAGAGGAGGGCGCTGGAGGCAGCATTTCACCAGAAGCCACTGGGGGGCCAGGGGGGCTCGAGTCACAACGGTGAGAGCATTAAGCCGGGTCACTTCCCTCCACAAGCCCACCGGGGCGACCACAGGCCCGGGAGCCTTGGTGCGTCTCAGCCAACACCTGCTCCAGCTCCTGCCAGAGGAGGAGACCCCCCGGAGCAATGAAACCGGAGGCAGGGGCTCCCCGGGGGCGGGGGAAGCCAGGGACGGCCCTGGGGAGATTTGCAAGTCCCTAAAGCTCCCCAGGGGAGGGCCCGGGGCACTTCCGAACGGGCTCCGAGTCCGGAGAGGGGAGGGAAGCGGTGACTCACCCGCTCACAGCCACATCGCGCCCCTCCACCACCTCATCCCGCAGGGCCGAGCAGGCCTGCGAGCTGCACCCCCCGTCCCCCGAGCACGCAGGTAACGGAGCCAGGCTGCCCACGGAGGGATCCACACCCCCGTTTGGCGGGCAGCCCACTCGCGCTGGGGCGGGACCGGAGAGCAGAGCCCCAGCCAGGGCTCGGGGGGGTCCAAAGCTTCGCACGGAGAGACAAGAGCCTTCTGCCCCGCTAGGCGCCGACCCGGCCCCAGAGACCCCGACCCCAGCAGGCCGCCCCGCGCCGAGCGCCCCCGGGACAGGCGGTACCTTGCCCAGCAGACGTCCCTTGCAGTAGAGCCGACCCTTGACCGGGTCGGCGATCATCCGGGTGGGCTCGGGCGCTCGGGGCTGCGGAGCCGGCTGCTGGGGCTCGCCGCGGGCTCGGCTCGCCGCGGGCTGGGCGGCCCCGGCGGCGGGGCAAGGCTTGTAGGGATCCGAGCCCATGAGGCTGCAGTGGAAGGGGTGATGCTGCGTGTAGCAGGCGAGCTCCATGGGGGGCGCCGGCCGCTCCGGCTCCGACTCCGGCCCCTCACACGTGGCGAGCCGCGTCCTGGAACTTTCACACCCTGTATCCGCGCAGCCGGGGAACCCCGCCGATTTTAATGAATGGAGGGCCTGACGTCACCCCGAAACCCCGCCCTCCCGGGGGGCGGGGCTGGCTCTTAAAGAGCCCGCCGCGCTCGCTGAGAAGGGCCGAGGACGCTGGCGGGCTTGTCTCGGGCTGGGAGAGGCGTTTCCATCGAAGCCCCGCCCGAGTGAATCATTAAAGGGACAGTGACAGCGTAGCGAGCCCGCGCCCGATTGTTAAATCTGGGAGGAATTTTAACCTCTGAGTTTCCATTGGCTGCGCTGCCCCCTGGTTTCTTTTCCCCTTGGACCCAAACCAGACCAGGGAGTTTCCTGCTCAGGGGCTCCTGCCCTCGCTGGTGCAATTGCTGCGGTGTTTTGGGGGCAAAACCCGCGGAGGGGGCTTTCCACCCGCCCGTTTACAAAAGAACCTCGATCTGGGGGTTAAATCTGACCTGACTCCCTCATTCAGTTCACAAGGGCAGGCCGGGAAACTGCCGAACCACTTCAAAGAAACCAGCAGGAAAAGGCTGCAACTTCAGCCCCTGGGATGCTGTTTAAATGTGCTTGTTTGAGTCCCTTGGGACCTAGCTCGGCCCCTGGTGTAATGGCCACCTCTGGCTGTTGGCGAGAAGAGTCAGGGCCTGCACCCGTCAGGGTCTACCCAGCCCACCAGAGCCTCCCTGGTCCCCAGCCCGTTTCTTCGATGAACAAGAAATGGAGGTTTCTTCAGTGTGGGCTCCCCGCTATCAGCGGCTGCTGGTAATCCTTTCCCAGGCAGGCTGGTTTTCCAGCCTGCAATTCACAGCTTGGCAGAACTTCTAATTGCCACAGCTGGCTTGGAGATTAATCACCTCCAGAAGGAATCAGAGCAGGGGAAGGGGGGGCAGGAAGTAGAGGAGACAAAAGGGGCTTAATTGGATTCCCTGTGACATATCAACATGGGGAGTGGACTCATGAGGTCTGAGAAATCTCTTCTAGGATTCAAAGAAACAAGACTTCTCAAGGGAGCATCACTTACTTCACGCCCATCTCCCCATCCCCACTGTTCCTCTCGCCTTCCTGGACCACCCCAGTCCATCCAAGAGTCCCCACCAAAGAAACAGCCCCAGTGTTGAGGCCTCCACAACTCACAGGGCAATTGAGAAAATGCCAATGGCCCTTAATGCAAGTGAATGGGAAGAACCAATTCCTTCATCTTTCCCAGGCTCTGCCCCTGACTCACAGCATGATTCTGGGTGAGACTCTTCCCTGCTCTGTGCCTCCGTTTCCCCACCTATGCACTAAGGGACGTGTTACCCACCCGCCTCCCAGAGGAGATAGGATGGGAAAGCTTCATTAACTTCAAGGTTAGGGTGCTCTTTGAGGCTGCAGAGAGCTACATACTAGCTCCAGCATCCAAGGAGCTCAGCGCTTTGCAAGCACAGACGGATTTAGCCTCACGCCCATTTTAGAGATGGAGAAAACGAGACACTGAGCGTAAGCAACGATTCCTCTCCGTCTCTCCCCCTTGCTTTGTTTCGCTGACATTTCCAGCTGTCACACAGGAAACTAACATACCAGCCGCCACCACAACAAATACAAGGGAGCCCGCCCTCGGTGAGAACAGATGCCGAGGAGACCTTCACCACTTCACAGAAACGAACCCTCTCCATCTAGCCGTAACCACCCCCAGTCCCTGTTTCCAGGCTCCAGAGTGGGGGCAGAAGGCGTCACGGGGCAACCCTGCACTTTCCGATGGAGGCCCCATAGCCGTGGAACCTTCTCCCCAGGGAGCTGACTTGACAAGACAACTGAGCCCCAGTGCTGGAGGAGCCGTGTAGAGCTTGATTGGCAGTGAGGGGGCTGGAACCTTTCACCTTGACATTCAGGTTGGGCCTATATCCGTGGCTGCTCAATGATCTGTGGGGGACGGGAGTCAGGGGATGTCACAGCACCTAGGGGCAGCAGAAAGGATGGCCCAGTGCTTAGGGCAGTAAGCTAGGACTGAGATGAAATCCCTGCTCTGCTGCAGTCACTCTGCGTGACCTTGGCCAAGTCACTTAAACCCAGATCCACCAAGATAAGTAGGTGCCCAGCGCCCATTGCGGTTCAGACTCAGTTGCCCTGCAAAGATAGCACTGCCCTGCTTCACAGGGGTGTGAGGGGGTTAACAACTGTCAGGGGCTCAGATGCCCCAGTAGTGAGGGTACCCAGATAAGTACCTAAGATGGAGGCTTGATCGCCAAAGTCCCTAGCAGAGAGGTCAAGGCCTGAATGGGCAGTGGAGACCGGGCTTCCCTCTCCTGTTCGTGGGGATCCCTCCGGGGCAGGGGTGCAGGACACCGGGCTCAGGTCAGAGCCCTGCAGGCCTAGGAAGGAGGCAGGGGGAGAGGCCCAGTCAGCCTCACATGTAGAATCCATCACAGCATTCGGGAAACGCAAAAGGCGCCATTGGCTCTCCCTGGCGTAGCCCTGTCCAGCCCAGGAACCCCTCCCTCTGCACCCCAAACAGGCCAGGCAGCCAGGTGCCTGCAGCCCCCCAACCCCGCTGTCTGCTCTGCTCATCAACCGGCCGCTTGGCAGGAGGAGGTGACCCTGAGACCATCCCACTGTTTGTTTTCCGCCCATGGCATAACTGGGGTCTGAGTTACAGGCCTTGGGTGCCCCCTGGTGGCTGCTCAGAGCCCAGCGCCTGTGCTCTGGGTTTGCCTCCCCTTCTCACACACTCCAGTCATCCCTGCAAGCCACGAGCCTGGGCCAGAGGTGGGTGTCCAACCCTGGGGCCCAATCCTTTGTGTCAATGGCGGAGGACCAGGGTCCAGAACAGCGTCTGTGACTGCACAGCCCAATAACGCAGGCTGGAATCAGCGTTTTGCCGTTGGCTCTGGACTCCTGCCCTTGGGCGGTTAAAGCTGGAGACAATGCATGACTCTCACTGGGGCCCTGGCATGCGATTCCCCTGGGGGCACCCTGGACAGTGCTAGGATAGGGGAGCAGGTCTGGGGCTGTCCCCGAGGGCTGAGAAGTTCCAGCCCCCCAGCAATGTGGCCTCCCCAGCTAAAAGATGCCAGCTGTGCCCAGAGGCCAGAGCTGGGTTCATTTAGGGTGGGCCGGATCTTGGCTGCAGGGGCTAGACCAGGACTCAGAGAGACTGTGTGGTGCCACCACGCAGCCCAAGATGGGCTACACGGAGAGCGCCACCAGGTCAGCCCGTGTCCAGCAGCCTCAGGAAAGAACCCCCCTCGCATTCGCTCCTTCTGCATCCTGTTGCTTTTCCACCACGAGGCTGCATGCACCAGGGACTGGGAACCTGGCTGAATTACAAGGGGAGGAGTCTACTCCCGAGAGCAGGAGGCCAGAGCTCAGCTGGGAGCCCTAGGCCAATAAAGCCGTCACTGCACTGATCCCTGCCAGGATAGGACTGAACCAGGAGACAGGCAGCAAGTTCTGGAGTGAGGAGCAGCCGTGAGACCCACGGTGCCTTTAAACATCTGGCCTCTTGTTTCTTCAGTAGGGATTTTTTCTGTCCTAAGAGCCGTTTTTCATTCATTTTTAAGCTACATGAAGGCCTCTCCTTCTACTGATCCAATCCATTCCCATCAACATGAGTTAAGGGCCGTGTTGTTACTCACCCCACCAGCAGGGGGCGTGGCACATGGCAGGGCTCATGTGTCAAGGACACGCCATGGACAGCAGTTTCATTCCAGATGTGGGTTTCCCTTGCGTTATGTTGAACTCTCTCATTCAGCACCTTTCCCCCTTCTTCATTAGTGACGTGCCAACGGGCATTAAGGCTGTGAGGAAGGATGGCCCAGCAGCTAGAGCAGTAGCTTACGACTATAGCGATCTTGGGTCAAGTCTTTGCTAATCACAGACTCCCTCGGCCAAGTCCCCTGCCTGTGCAAAGGGGACAACAGTACTGCTCTCCCTCCCTGGAGCAGTGGTAGGATAAAGACATTAGAAATCATGAGGCATTTGGATACTCTGGTGATGGGACCACAGAGAGACTTAATTAAATGCTCACTGATTGAATCATCCCTCCTCAAAGGGATCCAAGCTAATGAGAACAGAGGATGGACTTGCAAATGCAAATGCTGAGTTCCTGAAGTTTTGATCAAACTGGATAGAGGCTCAGATAAACCAGGGGCTGCATTAAACTCCACATGACAAAACATGGCTGATACAGGAGTCCTCGGAGAACAAGAGACAAGGGTCTATCAAATGCATTTACCAGCACAGGGCCTAGCACCTGTAAAGCACTTTCCATCTTCCCAGTACCGAACAAGTGTTACATAATTAAACCCCGCAGCCACCTATGAGGTAAGTTAAGACCCAGGTACACCGCAAAGAGCTAAAAAAAGGATCTCACAAAACTGTCTGACTGGGCAACAAAATGGCAGATGAAATTTACTGTTGATTTAATGCTGAGAAATGCAAAGTAATGCACAGTGGAAAGCACAATCCCAACTATACATATAAAACGATGGGGTCTAAATTAGCTGTTACCACTCAAAAAGATCTTGGAGTCATTGTGGATAGTTCTCTGAAAACATCCACGCAACGTGCCGCAGCAGTCAAAAAAGCGAACAGAATGCTAGGAATAATTAAGAAAGGGATTGATAATCAGACAGAAAATATCACGTTGCTTCTATATAAATCCATGGTATGCCTATATTTTGAATACTGGGTGCAGATGTGGTTGTCCCATCTCAAAAAAGATATATTGGAATTGGAAAAGGTACAGAAAAGGGCAACAATTTCCTCCGTATGAGAAGAAATGAATAAGACTGGGACTTTTCAGCTTGGAAAAGAGATGGCTAAGGGGAGATATCATTGAGGTCTATAAAATCATGACTGGTGTAGAGAAAGTAGATAAGGAAGTGTTGTTTACTACTGCTCATAACACAAGAACTAGGGGGTCACCAAATGAAATTAATAGGCAGAAGGTTTAAAACAAATAAAAGAAAGTATTTCTTCACAAAACACACAATCAACCTGTGGAACTCCTTCCCAGAGGATGTTGTGAAGGCCAACACCATAACAGCGTTCAAAAAGAACTAGATAAATTAATGGAGGATAGGAATCAGAGGGGTAGCCGTGTTAGTCTGGAATTGCAGAAGTGACAAAGAGTCCTGTGGCACCTTAAAGACTAACTAAAGTATTAGAGCATAAGCTTTCATGGGCTAATACCCACTTCGTCAGATGCATGCAGTGGAAGAATCCAGGGGCAGATATAAATAGGTAGGCAAGAGCCAGGTTAAAGATAACAGGAAGGGTCCAATGAGGCTGAATCAGCTGTTATCTCTAATCAGGGAGGGTGAGGTATTCCTCTAGCAGCTGAACTGGAGGTGTGAACAGCGAGAGAAGAGAAACTGCTCTTGTAGTTAGCTAGCCATTCAATATCTCTGTTCAGTCCCAAACTGATTGTGTCAAATTTGCAAATAAATTGCAACTCTGCAGTTTTTCTTTGCAGTCTGGTTTCAAAGTTTTTTTGCTGCAAAATGCTGACCTTTAAGTCTTTCACGGTGTGTGCAGGGAGACTGAAGTGTTCTCCTACAGGTTTTTGAATATTGCCATTCCTGATATCTGATTTGTGTCCATTTATCCTTTTTCATAGGGACTGTCCAGTTTGGCCAATGTACATAGCAGAGGAACATTGCTGGCACATAATGGCGTATATTACATTGGTAGATGTGCAGGTGAATGAACCAGTGATGGTGTGGCTGATCTGGTTAGGTCCTGTGATGGTGTTGCTGGTGTAGATGTGTGGGCAGAGTTGGCATCGAGGTTTATTGCATGGATTGGTTCCTGAGTTAGAGTTATTATGGCGTGGTGTGCTGTTGCTGGTGAGAATATGCTTGAGGTTGGCGGGTTGTGTGTGGGCCAGGACTGGCCTGCCTCCCAAGGCCTGTGAAAGTGAGGGATTGTTGTCCAGGATGGGTTGTAGATCCCTGATGATGCGTTGGAGAGGCTTTAACTGAGGACTGTAGGTGATGGCCAGTGGTGTTCTGTTGTTTTCTTTCTTGAATGGCTAGCTAACTACAAGAGCAGTTTCTCTTCTCTCGCTGTTCACACCTCCAGTTCAGCTGCTAGAGGAATACCTCACCCTCCCTGATTAGAGATAACAGCTGGTTCAGCCTCATAGGACTAACCCTGTTATCTTTAACCTGGCTCTTGCCTACCTATTTATATCTGCCCCTGGATACTTCCACTGCATGCATCTGACGAAGTGGGTATTAGCCCATGAAAGCTTATGCTCTAAAACTTTAGTTAGTCTTTAAGGTGCCACAGGACTCTTTGTCACTAATAGAGGATAGGTCCATCAATGGCGATTAGCCAGTACAGGCAGGGATAGTATCCCTAGTTTCTGTTTGCCAGGAGCTGGGATGGATCACTTAATTCCCTGTTCTGTTCATTCTCTCTGGGGCTCCTGGCATTGGCCACTGTCAGCAGACAGGAGACTGAGCTGGATGGACCCTTGTTCTGACCCAGTAGGGCCATTCTTGTGTTCTTAGGTTCTTATATAAGTATCAGTGTCTCCATTTTACAGAAGGGGGAACTGAGACATGAACAGATGAAGTGATTTTCCCAAAGGAAGCAGAAGCCAGTGTCAGGCCTGGGCTCCCATCACTAGGACTCACCTCCCCATAGAGCGCAAGAGCAGAAGGTGTAAAGATCTGTTGATGTTTGAAGTGAACTTGTAACACTGAACAGGGAGGTGACATCTGACTGTCTGGAGGGTCTCACATCAATCCCACCGAGGTCAGAGGTCATGCCATGCCTTCGGAGCAAGATCTTTCTGCCCCATGGCCTGAGTGTCGGGTAATTCCACACTGGGGGAAAGAAGGAATAATTCCTTTGCTGGGCTGCTTTGGGGTGAGGGCACTTGGCTCAGAGGCTTGGGGTGTTAGTGTTAGGTTTGGGGTGTAAGTCCCCGGGGAACTGGAAGGGTGAGCAGAGAGATGCAGGGGGAGGTGGTCAGAAGCCCAGAACTGCGATCCCCATTGCTAGAGGGGTTTGGGATTTATCACACAGAGAACCCCAGGTAGGGGACTGCATGCATGAGACAGCACAATGGCATGAAGCTGCCTGGTGCGGGGCGGAATCTGGTCCTGTGTCCACATGGCACCAACTGGGAAGAATTAAACCTGTGTAATGACTCACACCCACTGCAGGAATCCTAGCTGCTTGCTTATGTGTTATATTTGGGGATACTGCTGCCCACTGGTGGAGAGACTTAGATCTGACTCTCTGTGGGGAGGAGGAAGAGGAGCGAGACAAGGCTTGGAGCTCCACAGAGCTCTCCACCCGGCGAGTCCTGCTCCTCTCTGGTGGTGGAGGTGCCCCAGCAGCTGAGTTTAGTTTTCCACACCCTAGCGTTGCATTGGGGCAGTGAGGTCTGTATTGATTCGGAGGGGCCAGCACCTCGTATCACCCACCCCCTTCCCGTCAGCAGCCTGAATATTCTCCTGGTCTTCTCCCATCCAAGGCCTGCCTCTGCCCAGGCCAGCTTAGCTTGTGAGAGCAGACGAGACCCCAGCGTGAGTTCGAGGGGCTGCAGAAAACATGAGCAGGCCACGTCTATTCAGATGTAGCAACAGCCAGCTGGCAGGTGCCCTGGGGAGCAGGGGGGCTCGAACAATTTGTATCATGGGGGTGCTGAGAGCCATCGAACTGAGCGGTAAACCCTGGATATGATGGAAACCACGTCCAGCCAGAGGGTGCAGCAGCCCCCCAGTTCCCGCACCTAGGTCTGGGAGGGGCGTTTGCAGCGTTGGCTGCTGGCCCTGGACTCTGGCCTGGTCAGAACGCCCCCCATTTCATAACCCACCTTTGCTCTTGCTTCACCAGTTTCCTCACATCAGTGCATCGGCCCCAGGGTCAGTGACCCGTAGCTCCCTCTGCTGGACACGGTCCACCCCAACCCGCCCAGGGCAGCACCGTCTGCGGCTGGAGAGCTGGGACATAACACCAGAGTGGGGGAGGGAGGCCTCGTCAGAGCCGCAAGCATCACCAGACCATGGGACTCGAGCGAAGCCAGGACAGAAACGAGGGGGAGGGAGACAGGAGGAAGCGGGAGAGAGATGAGCCATTGGGGCCAGCTCTACCCTGTCAGCTTCCAGCAGGGCCTATGCAGGGGGCAGCTAAATATCCCAGGGCACAGACTGAAAGGAAGCAGGGACCAACCTTTATTATAGAGTCAGAGGAGATCAAGAAACCAAGAAAGGTAAAGTGTCCAGGAGAGCGGGTGACACACGTCTGGGATCCACCCTCTGCTGCATGGAGCCTGACGCAGCGCGCACCTGGTGCGTGCAGAATGGCGGTCAGGGGCCATCGATCTCCGTGCCCCGCGCTAGGCACCCGATCCCCATGAGGAGGACACTGGGCGTTACAGACCAGGGCTGAGGTTTTCAGGAGGGAATGCCCCTGTCCCAGTGCCCAGCTCTCCCTTGCAAAGTGAGGGCAGGATCACTATCCCCATTTTACAGCGGGGGTGTGATTTCTCCTGGGTCACCCAGTGACGGAGCTGGGAATGGCCAATCAGGTAGAGTAGGGGGGTGGGTATCACCTCTGGACACAGCATCAGCGAGACCATTACTGGCTGCTGCGTCCAGCTCTGTTGTCCGCACTTCAGAAAGGATGGTAACCAACTGGAAAGGGGTCAGGAAAGAGCTACAAGGGCCATCTGACGCCATGCCTTCCAACCAGGGTCTGATGAAACTCAGTCTATTGAGTTTATCCAAAAAAAAATTAAAAGGGGACTTGGCTCATAATCTGCAAGTATCTCAGAGGGGAGGAGATTTCTGAGACAGCCGAAGGCTCTTTAACCTAGCAGGAGAAGGCAGAACCAGTCCCAGTGGCTGGAGCTAGACAAATTCAGACTAAAAATAAGGCCTGATTTCTAAATATGCTGGTAATTCCTCATCCAAACTGCTGACCTAAGGATGGGGCAGATTCCCTGTCATTTAAATTCTTTAAATCAGGCCTGGATATCGATGCCGTAGATCAACCACACGTCACGCGCTCAATGCAGGGATCACTGGGCGAGGCTCTAAGCTCTGTGTTGGCAGGAGGTCAGACGGGATGATCCGAATGGTCCCTTCTGGCCTTGAACACTAGGAATACCCAGGGTCTGGAGTCCCAGCCAGGCTCTAACCACTAGACCATGTTTGCAGCGCTATGAGGAAGGCCTCTCTGCTTCCAGCACTGAGTATTGCATAGCAAAGGTCGTCCATCTGCAGTTCTTGCCTGGTCCCCTTCTCCATAGTATCTGAGCGCCTCACAATCTAGTATTCTTACCCTTACAACATCTCTATGGCCCCATTGATGGAGAACAGAGACTAAGGGACATGCCCTGGGTCACACGGGGAGACTGTAGCAGAGCAGGGACTTGAAACCAGGTTTCCCACGCTAGCACCCTACCCAATGCACCACGCTTCCTCTCTCCACTCTCTTTCTGTAACCTTCAAATACTCGTTCCCTGCATCATGCCCAATAAGGAAATGTGTCTGTTTCTGTTTCACCCGCTCTACTTCGGGTCTGAAATCCCCAGTCAAGAGAACAAGCAGCCTTTTGTTGCCATGGAGTTTGTTTTGTTTGCTGCCTGCTGCAGACAGAGCCTAGCTGCCTTTTCACAAGGCCCGTTGCTCATCTGCTACCATCAGCTCTTGCTGCTGACCCACCTGAGCTCCCGCGGTGATAGATCCGGATGTCTCAGCAGCGTCTCTTGGGGACAAGCTACGTTTACAATCACAGGGTCATTCAGGCAAGAGGAAGAGAAGTGACACCGGAAAGGCAGGCGGGCTCTACCCCAGTGGACTCCTTACAGTAATGAAATCTAGTCACTTTTCAAACAGGAGTTAAAAGCCGTTTCAAGACAGGTCTCCCTGCCAATTTCTGCAACTTGACAACCACATTTTCCTGTTTTTAAAAAGTGTTTATCTCTCCCTGGCTGCTGTGAGAAAGAATCGTACAGACAAGAGGGGAAACTGATAAACCACCTGCCCGTGCAAAGGAAACTGTGAAACTGACTAGATCCAACATATGGCCAATGCACAAAGCTAACACACTGGAAAACGGAGAAATTCTTTCCTCCCCTCTAACCTCTTTCAGGTACAGTGATCTTAGCTGTCACTTATAACAGGAGCAAGGGGGACGCCATGGACAAGGGCCCCATTGTGTTAGGTGCCGCGCACACACAACAAAATCGCCAGGTACTGCACCTTTTAAAGTTGGCCACGTTCCTTTAATTGTAAAAAGCTCAAGAGACAAACAAAATAGTGTACGTGCTAAATACTATTCCAGCGTGCCGGGGTCCCTCACATATGTCAGCTGATGAAAGCAAATACATAAAACTTGTAAAATATTGGCCCCTACGTAGTTTGTCTTAAATGATGAGCCTAACAGCCTCTCGGCACATAGTAAGGTACAGTTGATTCCAGGCACGTACTGTGATCTCTGGAATGCTTAATAGGTGCTTAGGAGGCAGAGAGGTTGGAGAAGAGGCCAAATACATTTATTACTAGCCACAGGAGCATTCAGCTCACACCAAGCCTCCTCAGGCTTCTGGAAACGTTTAGCTTGCACCGAGCATGCTCAGAGCCAGCTCTTATGCTAAGCCAGGTCTACACTTCAAAGTTTTCCCTGCATGCAGTGTTGGTTGGGGTACGAGTGTTTCTATGATGGAGCTGGGCTCGCAAAAGACCTATTGTAGACACAGTTATACAGGCCAAAACCTGCTTTTGTCCCATTTCAAACTGGTATGAGCTGTGCCGACAAAAGCTCCTTTTTGCTGGTATAACTGTCTACACTAGCCGGATTTTGAAGGTGTAGCGACAGCTGCAGTGTTTTTAAGTACAGACAAGGCCTGTGAGTACAGTCAGACTCACACCAGTATTATATGGCTCCATCACACAATTCCTCCCATCCCCTGCTAGTCAACCAAGGTCTGATTCTCTCCATTCTTGTGTAATCACTTACATATGTGCAAAGTGGGTTTCAAACGCTACTGGTTTGATGCACAAGCATTGCACGGGTTTAAAGGATAGGGTAAAGGTTCAGGGTGCTGGGGCATCCTGCTTCTCCCTGAGCCTCAGTTTACCTAGCTGTACAGTCATTTTTATCTGCCTCCAAGAGCCATGGTGGAGCCATTTTATGACTTCCTCACCCCACAGAGCTGGAGCAAGGATGTATTCATTAACATGGCTCGTGTTTCAAAGATGTTAGTTGCCAAGCCTTAGTATTATATATTAATAATTTTCCTTATTGTCTTGCTTTGTTTCCTCAGCCTGGGGCTCTTTTACCTCTCCAGATCCAAGGGCCCCATGGCTTTTGCTTGTACCGGGAAAAAGAAAATTCACAACAGACACAACAGGAGGGAAGAATCTTAGATCTATTTGCCCCGATCCTGCAAGCATTTACATTCACTTTTAACTTGACCCACAGGAGTTAGGCCCAGAACCTCAAAAGGATTTAGATGCCTAACTCTCTTCGCTCAGCACCTAAATCCCACTGGGACATGAGTCCCACTGAACCCAACAGAAATCCTCATGTGCATCCAGTGAAGCAAGCGGGTGTTTGCAGGCTCAAGGCCACAGACAGGAGGACGGACACCCTTTGGGTCAGCAGGCAGTCAGATCCCGCCCCGCTGCGTTTCCCAGAGCCAGGGCTGGAGGGAACTAGAAATGGATAAACCCCCCTCGGACCTCTTCCTGGCCCTACGGCGCAATTCCAAGTGCTCTGTTTTGTTGGTCTATCCCAAGTGATGGGGTCCCAGCCAGGCCCTCCCCCAGGGCCGCTATTGCACACCCAAAAGCTCCAGGGTGCGTGTTCCCCTGTCAATTCCATCCCGATCCTTCCTAGTTACGGCCCTTTGCACAGGAACAGGGAGGAACACAGAGAGGGCAGCGGGGCCCCAGGGGTTAATTAGCCTCCCCAGGGCAGATTCTCTCCAGGGTGCCTGTAGTTTACACACACACACACACACTCAATCACAGGGTTGTGCGTGTTGCCTGGGCTGGTGTCTCTAGGCTCTGGGTGGGTTCCCACTGAAATAGACACACAGCTGCTTCCCACCATCCACAGCGGGTGGGGAACTTCAGCCAGGTGCCTCGCAGGGGCCGGGGTCCTGGACGGAGAGAGGCTGGAGAGTTAGGGGGCTGGAGGCTGGAAGAGGAGAAGGCTGGGAAGAAAGAAGGGTGCAGGATATCAGGAGGGCTGAAAAAGGAGGGTGGTGGAGAAGGGGAAAAGAGAGGGGGCTAGATAGCGAGGGGCTGGGGAACCAGAGGAGGACTTCATACCGGGTAGGGGGCTGAAAAAGGGGGTGCTGGGGAATGAGGGAGTGGATATGGGGAGGCTGGATGGGAGAAGAGTTAGAGAGAAGGGGGCTGGAGATGGGCGGCTGGAGTGAGAAGGGGGCTGGATACTGGGGGACTGGGAGGAGGGAGAAGGCGGCTCGCTCTGGAGCACGGGCCGGGGAGTTACTTGCCCCTGTTCCGCAGGCGGCCCGGGACGAGGCGGAGTCAGAGCCGCTGCCGGCGGGCCACACCCCGGGAGGCCGGCCCGAGAGCGCGGTGCGCAGCCCGGCATGGACACCTGAGACGGGGCCGCGCCGCTCGGCTCCCCGGAGAGCTCCCGCCCGCGGGAGGATGGGACCGGCCGCGGGAGGTGAGTGGGGGGCCGCCCGGGAGCTCTGTCCCGGGGCCGGGGTCCATTTCCAGCTGCCTCCCTCTAGCCCCTCGGCGCCCCCCGCCCCATCTCCCCCGGGCGCCTGCGGACTGCACGCCCCTTTGGGCTCCGCGGGCGCGGAGCGGAGCGCACTGGCCGGGGAGCGGGTGTGCTCGGGGTTGGCCGGGTCCAGCCCTCCTGCTGCCCAGGGACGGGGGCCTGCAATTCCCTGGGTCCGTCCCCAAAGGAGGGCGAGGGCAGGGGCCGCCTGGTCCCTCCGGCAGCCCGACGCGGGCATCCCTCGCCCTGCGTCACCATGGCCAGGAGTCCGGCCCCCCTTCCAAAGCAAAGCCCCACCTGTGCGCTCAGCACGGGCCTCGGGGCGTTGGGCACCCAGCGTTTGGGCTGGGGACTCAATAGGGGGCGCTCTTCCCCCGGCGTCCATACCGACTTCAGTGCCCCAGTCCAGTCTAGGGTTGGGGGACTGCTGCTAGGGAGGAGATGGAAAAAAATAGTCCCTGGTCATCAGCACTATTTAATTTGTGCCAGGGCCGGGCAGTTCCAAGCCCCGGCCACTCTGGGCCTGGCACTTCCAAGCCTCCGGGCCCGGCGGTTCCGAGCCCCGGCCCCTCCGGGCCTGGCAGTTCCACATCAGTTATGAAAATTTAAAAATTGCTTCAGCCCCAGCACCTCCTTCATTACAATTAAGCACCATTCCCACTTCTGCCGCTGACTCAGTTTGCAACTTTGAGCAAGTCTCTGTAACATGGACAGGCCGTTAATTTCCTACCTCACAGGAGGATTTGAAGCTAAATCTGCGAATGTTTGCAAAGTGCCTTGAGACCCTTGGGTGGAAGGTGCCAGCGACATGCAAAGTGCATTGGTGCTGGAAAAGGATGTAGGTCTTTTGGGCTCCAAGAAGGCAGCTGTCAGGGGCCAAGATTTTCAAAAGTGGCTAGTGATTTTGGGGGCCCAACCTGAAACACCTCAGAGGAGCCTATTTCTCAGGAAGTGCCAAACACGCCTCTTTGAAAAACTGGCACCTTCAAAAGAAATTGCAAGTTAGAAATTATGCAAATCACTAGTCCAGCAGTTCCCAAAATGTGCCACCAGCAGATGGGGTAGCAGCGGCCCCTAGTGTGTGGAGGATGCCATTTTGTGACCTCTCACGTACCATCCATGTGAGACCACAGTGTATGGAGGAGACCATTCTGCTCTACAAAATGGCGCCCTCCATGCTATCTGGGGTCTCGGGAGGAAATAATGAATTACAATGGGGTCGTGCTAGAGAAAAGTTTGGGAACCCCTGCAGGGCTGGCCTTACAGATGGGCGACTGCCCACGGCGCTGTGCTTACGAGGCAGGAAATAGGGCAGGCCTGGGGTCCGAGGCCGCAGAAAGGCGCTCGGGGCAATGTGGGGGTCGGGGGGAAGGCAGCAGAGCCTGGGGGCGATGGGGAGCCCAGGGAGGTAGCAGGGATGATGGGGAGGGGAGCCCACGGGTTCTGCAGTTGCACAGAGCGAGTGGGAGTTCCAGCTGGCGCTTCAGAGGCGGGAGAGAGGGTACCGTGAGCTGGCTCTGCTCTCCCTGCTGCGGCGTTGCAGGCTGGCTGCGTTGGGGAGCGGCGGCTGGAGATCCCGTTGCTGCTGGACTCTGGAGTAAATTGGGCATGGGGGGATGCGAGTTAAGGCTGAAGTTCGTCGGCGGTAGCTGCTTGGAAAGCCTCTGCCATTGCCGGGCCCCGGCTGCGCAGAGTTTGTGTTTGGGGCAAGGACAGAAGTGTTTCCAGGTGGGGCCGGTGTGTAGTTGGCGTTCCAGGGGCCAGGCTTAGCTCTGTCCGCTGAGCTGGGCCATCAAGGCCATAGGCTTCTGTCAGGGCCGGGACGGCTTTTGTTCCCTGCTGAGAGCCAGCCTCCGTTGGTGACCAGTCCGCTGCTGGCACAGCGCCCTGTTCAGGTGACCACGCCGACCGCTCGGCCTTGGGCCGTTGCCAGGAGAAAGTTGCTGAGCAACACACGGTCCCTCGTGAGACACCCCCCATCCACCAAGAGTCCTTCCCACAGCTGGGACCTGAGCCCCGTATTCCCACATTGAACGACCAAGCATTCGCCACCCCAGCTTCCAGAGCAGGCCTGCTTAGGGTTTAAGCCGTAAGAGGCTCTTGGTTAAAAACCAGGCCTGGGCCTTTAAGGAGAGCGGGGTGGGGAGGTAAAGGCGACGTCACGGATAGGGGCCAGGAAGGGCCCAGGGTGTGTCTGGCAGAGCGGGAGTTCCGCTGAGGATGGTGTGGCTGATAAGCAGAATTGTTAATTGTTCCACCCCTGCTCCAACCAACCAACGGGAACCGGAACACGGGCCAAAGTGCTACCGTTTCCTGTCCTGCACAATGGCAGGGAACACAGCCTATAATGTCTCCAGCCTACAGTACTATTCCTATGTATATTACTGTAGCACCTTGGACTGGGACCTCATGGTGCTCGGCGCTGGACAGATACAGAGCAAAGGGACGGCCCCTGCCCCAGGGAGCTTACAATGTAAGACAAGTACGTCAGGTGGGGTACAGGCGAACAAAGGAGAACCAGGAAACAATGGCCAGTGTGACAGGCAGGGCTCCCTGCACACCAGCGATTTAGCCGTCGTCCAAAGGCATCATGGCAATGGAGAGCTGGGTGGGATTTAAAGGAGATAATGAGTTCGTTTTGCAGATGTTTCTAGGGAGCTTCTCCCAAGCATGGGGCGAGAGGGGGCAGCCTGCGGGAAATCCCCAGGCTAGCTTGTGTGGACAGCACCTCTGCTGAGGGCCTGGAGACACAGGCCGGTGTCTGGATGAGAGACATTATGCCTGAACCTGCTAGGGAGTCATGGATTTGGGTGTGACGTAGTGGGATCTCTGGTAACCCCACTGCTGAGGGCCATCTCGGTGTGGCCTGGCGGAGAGAGAGCTGGTAGAAAGGGAACAGCGACCGTGGCCTGGGGCTCGTGTTACCTTCAGCACCTCCACTGTGGCCAGTCTTTGTCTTCAGCACTCGGACCGACACCCTGGCCCCATCTGGGCTGATGGCTCCGGAGAATGAGCCGATGCACTGCCGGTCATGCTGCCTGGGGCTTTGATTCCCAAGGCTCTCCCTCCTCGACCTCCAGCGGTTCCGCTCCTGCATCTTGGGCAGCATAAAGCATTCGGACGCCTCCCTTGGCACGTGCACCCTGGAGCCCAGCCTGGCAGCCCAGGGAACTGACAATCCTGCTTCTTCCCAGGACACGGGTAGCGACAGTACGAGTTTTCCACACACACCCCTTGGCCAGCCAATCTCGACCCTGACCCGAGGCGGGGTTCCGGCTCCTGGACACTGGGCTAACACCCACCAAGCTGCTGACCAGTCGCCTGGAGGTCCCGATGCCCAGGTGCTGGTATCTGGGCAGGATTGGTGCTAGAGGGGGAACCCTGAGTCACGCAAGCCCCTGAATGCTTCCTCAGTAAACGTCTGACCCTTAAATGGAGAAACAGGGCATAGGCCTCCCTAGCCCCACAGCCGTCGCAAGGCACCGGAGGACCCACTAGGTGTCATAAGGGGAGCGAAGCATCGCCCGTATAACTCCAGGCACTGCGTCCCACTGTCTCCTGGGTGGATCGAGCCCGCTAGCCGGCAGAGACCTGTGGGGCTGGGTTTTTCTTACCCTGCGGCAATACTGGCTTAGCTTGTCACTCCAGGAAAGCTTCACTGAATTGATTTGTCCTGCATAAAACTGGACATCTAGATTCCAGCACCCCCCTACGCCCTCGCTCCTGCATGCTGGGGTGCTGGTAGCCCCAATCCAGGATACTCTTGGGGTGCAGACCCTTTCCTACAGTTCCCCAGATCTGCGCAGCAGGATCATACTGATTCCACTGTACTGAAGGCCCTCTGCACCAAAGGAAAGGATTTGCCCCCAGTAGGCTGCGTGGGGAAGCCCTGGCTGGCTGTCCTTCAGAGACGTGGCTGTGCTGTATGGAAGTATCCTAGAGAGATGCCTCCAACCACCGGTGTGAAAGGAAGGGTCTCAGACCAGGTGGTTCCCTGAAAGAATGGTCGTAGCTGTGGAGTTTGTGTCTGCTACAAGAGGAATAGGCAGATAGCTGGGCCTCTGGACCTGCTGGAGGGGAGGGTGGAGGGCATCGAGTCTGAAATCCCTCGACTTCTTGGAACCATCCCAGCAGGCTCTAACCCGGTCTGGCATCTTTCTGCAATTTACTGTGTCTGTGAGTGAGCCCTTGGAGTCCATGGTCCTGTCGGTGCAGCGCAGACCCCGACGACTCTGGGGCACTAGTTTTAGGAATCTGGCCAGGTATTGCGGGGTCATGGGTATCTGTTCAATCTCTGTGCCCTAGGGAGGGTGATTCCCACACTCCGCTTTTGGGGTTTGAACAACACACGCCCCTTTCCAGTACGAATGCCTCTGGAGCAGGTGTAATCAGGGTGTTCCCCAGTGCTCCTGAGCACTGAGCTCATTACCTGGTGCAGGTGACTCTTTGCAGAGCAGCAGGATCTGACCAGGTTAGAGCCAGGAGAGTCCTAGATGGCCACAGCATGCTGGGGGCAGGAGGTTTCATTCTTGGGAAGAGGCGAGAGCAGGTGGGTGAATTTAGTTAGTGGCTGAAAAAGGAAAGTCCCTCCCAATCAGCCAGTTCCCCCCTCACCTCTTCCCCTCTTTCATGCCAAAGGCACCTGGGAGATGCCAGTGGGGCACAGATATTTAGGGCTCAAAAGAAGGACAGGGGGTCACCCTAACCTTTTCCTAGGGTGACCAGACAGCAAATGTAAAAAATCGGGAATGGGGAGGTGGAGGTGATAGGAGCCTATATAAGAAAAAGACCCAAAAATCAGGACTGTCCCTATAAAATCAGGACATCTGGTCACCTACCCTTTCCTCTCCCCTGGTGCAGGATGTTTTAATGTGAGATGCTAGAAGTAGCACAATTTGGGAGATGTGACCAATCCCTCAAATTACTATAAGTAGTGATAGTGGATAAACATACATTGCCAATGGGGGCAGTGTGCTGCCGGGGGGGTGGGAGGGTGCCATCTTTCCAATGACATGTACAACGGAGGCTCTGAACATTTGTTGTTGTTAAAGATCCCAGGGCACGTATTTTAAGAGCAGCAGGGTCGGCCTTTGCTAAGTTCTCGTCTGGGTACCTGCATCCTGTTCCCTGTATTTCAGTTAGGATCGGATTCTTTTCCACGTCCTATCTTAAGTTGCTTTGCAAAACTGCAGTCCACTGCAGGGTTCCACCCCAGAGGCAGCTACATTTCAGCACTAGGTGAAGTGAACCTGGTACAGATAAAGTTGGGAAAGTTTTTGGAGAAATGATAGTATCTCCAATAGATAAATGGACCCATTTCACGGATGGAACTGCAGGCTTACTTAGGGATTGGTGTTTGCTGTACAAGAACTGTTGTGCGTTAGTTACAAACCTCTCTTCACTCAGGAGAAATTACTAATCTATTTTCCTCTCCTCTTTGCTTTAGGTCATGAGCTGGGGGCCTTCATACTCTGCGGCGGGCTGCTGCTTGCAGCACGACTTGCTCTGGGAACTATGGAAGAAGCCTGCAACTGCAGTACAGCCATAGCCTTCTCTGATTTCCAGGCAGCTCCAACCCTCCAGACCTGCTGTTTGAACTTCACCGGGACTGAAATTGGCTCCCTGGACTGGAGCCTCTTTGGTGGAGTCATGGGCCTACGAGAGATCTACCTCTCGCACTGCGGTGTGTCGGACATCGTCAATGCGCCCGGGGTACCCCTCGTGCTGCAGGTGTTGCACTTGGATCACAATCGGTTGGAAACGCTTCCGGAAAGTTTCCTAGAAGACGCTCCCCGGTTGAGGGTCCTTCGCTTGGACAGCAACAAGCTTCACAAGCTGCCCAAATCCTTCCTGAGAGCTTCCACCCAAATCCAAGAGATTAACCTGGGCTCCAATGACTTGGCCTCCCTTCCCTCCGGCGTCTTTAAGCCATCGCTCACCAGGCTCCGCCTCTCCAACAATAGCTGGGATTGCACCTGCGCCTTGTTGGGTGACCTGGAGAAGTATCCCCGAGAGCCGCCCAGCGGGGACGTGCAGGGGCCTGGCGTGGTGTGCAGTGCCCCAGAGCGTTACCAGGGCATGGACATCCGAGACATCCGGAAGCAGGAGCTCTGCCGGGCGCACAGCTGGACTGCCCTCTTCATCTGCCTGCCCTTGGTGGTCATTTTAGCGCTGGTCGCCTGGTGCTTTTGCAAGCAGAAGAGAAAGACAGGCTACGCCCTCAGCCGCAGGCCGGAGTGCCACCTGGCCACGGTGGAGAGGAACGGTGCCAAGGGGCCGGCAGAGCATCACCACTATCTCCAGCGTGAGCTGCCTGCTGCCCCCACCGAGAGCGAGAAGAACACGCTGCTGAGGAACCAGATCCTGCTGAAGCCCTCCACCGCCCTGCTGGGGAGCAACAGGGACCTCTACGAAGAGGTGGAGATCAAGCTGGGGGGCTTGGATGATTCCCTGGTGCTGGTCAACGGGGGGAGCCTGGACCAGGAGACGGGCCTCGAGGCAGCCGCAGAGGAGCTGGTAGGCGGGGACCCGGACGCGGAGACGGTGAGCGTGACGGACGTGCTGAAGGACTCGGTGGACCGAGAGAAGCTTTACATGGGCCAGGCGGCGGATTATTACAACCTGGTTCCTGCCATCGAGCTGGAGGACTCCGACCACCAGGAGTACGAGAACATTGACCTGCACTGAGGCTTGGCCACGGAGGGGTGTCCTGGGAACCTGGGGCCGTATCCTGCCCTGGCTGAAACCCAGCATGCTCCCGGGGGTGGGAGAGGGTGGGAGCTAGTGCAGGATCCAGCTGGAGGGCAGTGAATGGGTCCCCTATCACTCAAACGGGCGTTGTCATGTTGATCCATTGGACTGGAGCAAGAGCAATTGTACACGAGGTATAAATGTCTGGAAATGACTTTGGCTGGCTCATTGCAGGGCAGGACGTTCCCACCCCCTCGCACCTCCTTTCCCGGTCACGGTCTGGTCTTCCCACACACTTCCAACCAGCAGGGAAGGGGTGTATAACGCTGTCTGTCCCAAATGCGCGACTCTGCGGGCAGGAGGCAGCTGGAGATGGGTCGCGGGCGTGGGGAGCGGGAAGCCATTGCCAGGCCAAGCCCCAAGAACGAGGTGGTGGTACTGACCCGGGTTGGGTCTGGAAAAGGCTCGGGTGGGCATGGGTCAGGTTTTGGTCTCCCTCGGGCTTGAAAATTGGACCCCAGCAGGCCTCTACCACGCTCCCACCCCTGGCCTGGGAGGTTGGGGAGAGGCTGGGGCACTGGTTCTGCCCCTGCCTTCGGGGTGCAGGTCGGGAATATCTCCATCAAAGCCACGGGGGTGCAAAACCAGTATGAGTGGCAGGAGAAGGAGGCCCTGGAAAGCCAAGGCTGCACTGCTGGGGACGGGACAGGGTCGCGGGGGGAAGAGGAGGGACCCAAGGGAGAGGTGCCTTCGTGCCCTTGCTATCCAGAGCTGGGCTGTGCCTCTTCAGAGACTCCCTGCAGGGCAGAGAGGGAACCAGCCACAGCTCTGGTTTGCCAAACCCAACGGCGCTCACACAGAACAGTGCCCTGGGACCCAAGTGCAGCAGCAGAGTTCCCAGCTCCTGGCTCTTTCACATCTGGGAGGCGAGTCATTTATTGCTTCGGGATGTAAAACGCTGCAGGCCAGCTCCCCTCTCCCCTGGGCTCGGGCTAAGGAGCTCAGGATTTGGCCCTGGGTGTGTTTATGAGGCAGCCGGTCACGTGCCTGCCCTGCTGCCGCAAGAGTCGCTGATGTCAGCCCCACACCCTGTGGCTCCAGGGCTCTCGAGGCCTGAGTGTGGCAGGGGTCTGGGTTAGTGGCTGGAGCACAGGCCTGGGAGCCAGGAGTGCCACATTCTAATTCCTCTTCCTGGCTGGGTGGCTGTGGGCACGTCTGCTCCTCTCTGTGCCCCTAGCTTCCCTGTGGGGTAAAGCTGACCTGGCCCCCGGGGCTGGAGGTGTCATTCAGCCTGCAGAGCGCAGCGTGAAGCTGAGACGTGCCGAACTAAGCAGGCTTTGCAGCTGATCCAGCCACCACCACCCATCTCCAAACCCTTGTCTGGCCTCTCTGGCTCATGCTCCCAGGGGCCGCAGTGCAGAGCTGTGTCAGGACCGCAGGCTATTGAGGGAGGCAGGCCGCTGATGAGGGGCATTTTATCCTGGTTGGAATAATGAGCATCTCCTGGTTTTCCTCCTTTGAACTCCAGCCTCAGGCCCACCCTCATCACTGCCCCTTCCTTCCTGCCAGCTGTTGGGGACTCAGTGGGATGGGATTCCCAGTCGAGCCGCTCAGGGCTGCCCTGAAACCAGCCAGAGGGATGCCCACAGCGCCCGCCCCGCCCCAGGGACTGAGCGTGGGCCACAGGGTGCAGACCTCGCCTGCAGGGACAGCCGTGAACCAAGCCCGCCTGCAGCCAGGGCAAGCCAGCCAAGGGGACCCCTCCCCAGGGCCACAGGCAAAGCAGCTGAGGAGGAAGGATGGTTTTATGAGCCACCGTAATAGCGTCAACCCGAGGCCGACTTTTCTGGCCATTGGCTCCACAGCTTATCTTTATGAGGCCCGTGAGGCTGTAACAGCTGTGGCAGCTTCTGGGATCCCGCCTCCTTTCCCAGGGGGACGTGGGGAGGACCCCCGTTTCCCCTCAGGCCAGCCCATGTTGCTCTGCGCAGGGCAGTGTCTAGAGCCAGGCCCAGGCTTTTGCAGGGGGTTCGGCCTCGCGGGGGACAGCTGCAGCACTGTCTGTGTAATCCCTCCTCCCACCGCTGCGGCCTACTCCTGGGCTGCCCAGCCCGGCCCTGCCCTGCAATGGGTGATTTGCAGCCTTTGCACAGGGAAGCTGTCACCAGAGCAGGCCGGCTGTAAATAAGGGCTGTTTACCACCCTCTCCTCGGTGCTGGATCCAGTGGGAAAGAGGAGAAGGGAGCGGAGGGGTTGTAAATCATCCCCTACCCCAGGCAGAGTTCAAGGAGCACGTCCACTGACCGCTGCAGGCAAAGGAAGACGGGAGCGTAGGCTGTATGAGGCTGACACTACTACCTCACCCCTCAACAGGACTCTGCTCTGGACGGTCTGCCCAGCTAGGTCCACCCCGTGCTGCCAAGATAGGACACTACTGCTGCCTTTGTATGGCCTACGGGCAGCATCGGGGGGGTCTCCCTGAACCCCAGAGTCCTTCACTCCAGCTGCCATGGCTCCTCCTTGGAATCTGGGCACACAAAGGTTCAAGGAGGCAGAGGACGAAGTGAGACAGGGGAGGGAGACAGGGCGTATGGGGGATGAGCAGTGGGCGGCAGGGAGTTAATTCCTTCCTTTCTCCCAGGGCATCGGGCTCTGGGAACTGATTTCCCAGGACGTCAGGGAGAGGAGCAGTCCAGGCTGGCGTTAACCCTTTGTGGAGAGACGTCCTGGCCCCAGGAAGGGATGGCAGAGTTACGGGGAACATTTCATTAACATTCACTCAGCCTCGGCACCGAAAGGCCAGGCAGGTTACTACTGGACACACCTCAAACCCGCAGCCCTCTCCTGGGAACTGACTAGCTCTCAAGGTGACTTGCTCCTCCAGCATGGCCTAGATCTCCCATAACCCTCAGGCCAGATTCTCCCCTAGTGACCACAGCTTCAGCGGGTGCAAAGATCTGACTGGGGACGAGGTGCAGGATCCTGACTATAGCTGGCCTTACCAGACGTACCAGCACTCGAGGTAAGGCAGGGCTGTGAGATGAGAAAGCGACCCAAGGAACACGTTGATACATATCTCCGTTAGAGGAAGCAGCATTTCCCACAAAGAAAATCGCTCCGCAGTCTCTGCCTGGCAAGGAGCCCCCGCCCCCTATGTTGTTGCTTTGTTTTGATTTAAGCATTTATTTATAGCCCACCAATGCTTTCTTCCAGGGGTTTACTTCAGGGTAAGTCCAGTACCCGCAGCAGCAAATCAGTTATTACTCAACACCAAGGCGTGATCAATACCCAACGGGGTATGGAATGGAAGTGAGGGTGCTTAGACCAGGAGAGACGTGCAGGTGATACACAGTTTCCTTCAGAAGGGTTTGAGGAAAGGAAGAGTCTTTTAAACACTAGCACATGGATAGTTCAGCCTCTTTCCCACCTCATGGAAATAAAAAATGCTTAATGAGATAATGCATTTAGTTTTCTCAATGCCAGTTAAATACATAAGACCCAGAGAGGCTGCAGAAAAATATACTTAATCTGCATATGTAAATTGAACAAAGAAATTGCACATTAGGCTTTAAGAGGATCTGACATGTTTCAAAATATCATCATTAACATGCCCTGACTAGCAGGTCAGCACCTGAAGGGCGATCTGTGAGGATTGCAGCAGGAAATGCAGCTGGCTGGGGACACACCCAGGCAGGAAGGTGAGCACATTACCGGGACATGCTCCTGGGATGGTCTGCCATTCTTTGTGCATCTCCCTGCCGCGGTAGTGCTGGTCGGTCTCGCTTGCCAGCCTGCCTGCTGCATTACTTTGTGTTTTGTTAGTGTTTGTCCCCAGAGACAGAGTGTTGTGGTATCCTCACTCAAGAGACTGGAAACTATTTTATGTTCTATTACAGCTTTCCTTTATAATCTCCAGGGAAGTGAGTTCAAATCCACCCCGCTGTGAGAAACTGGCTCCTTTCTAGCCTTGAACAAACATGGCCATGTTCCCCCAAAGGGCACTCCACTCCGGAATTCAATAAAGGCCTGCGTGAGGGATGCCGAACGGCTCAGAGTCTCACACATGGAATAGATGCCTGTGAACAGAGCAGCCGCCTTCTGGGTGCTCCCTCATGAGCTGAGGTCACCCTGCTGGCACCCTTCCTCAGTTTCCCCACTTTCAGGGCTTGCTCACTCAAGCTACCCAACAAACTCTTCTCTGGTTCAGCTACTGCCCCGCTCCCAGGCTGGGTTTATTAAAAGAACAAAACCATTCCCCAAAACAAAGTTTCTTAAAATCTCCATCAAGTCTGCACTCCCCATCTGTCCTATGAAGATATGGGGGCGGGGGGTGTTACCCAGGCTATCCCAGCCTGCAGCCTCTTTCTGAAGACTCAGGACTCCCTGTGGGGAACCTACTCACTGCCTCCCTTGCGCTAGTTCTCTCCCTGGGCGTGCCCCTCTGTGCAGGTTGCTGCCGTTCTTTATCAGGGAACCAGCCTCTCCTGACTCTGCTGGTTCTGCTGATTAATCTCCACACCCCATCCAGGTGTGACAGGCGGGGCTAATTAGATGGGTCACACAGGCCTGGCCCAGCCCTTAAAGGGCCAGGCTGCCCCAGCACAGGGCAGAAGAATTCAATGCCTGCAGGATTCCCCCATCCGCTGCTCCGGGGCAGAGAAGTGGAGAGGTTGGCTGGAGTTTTCCTCCTGTGTTCAATGCAGGGAGGTGAGAGCTCAGCAGAACCGCCAAGCCCCAATGTTTAAAAATCATGACTCAGACCCACCAACAATCATGAGATTGGCTTTAAAATAATGAGATTATGTAAAAATAACCAATTGGGGGTTTGTTTTATTTGCCTTCTGCTTTTTGAGTCTTTAGGGTGTGCTGGGGGTCACATTTTGAAGCTTTCTCCTCAGCCATGAGGGCTAGAAAATTACTTTTTTTTAAAGAATGAAGGTTGAAATCATCACAGATTCACGTGACTCCAGGTGCTGGGGCTGTAAGGAAAACACAAATTGTCCTGAGGCTCATGACAAAATCATGAGAGTTGGTAGCACTGAGGAAGAATACACCCTGGTGCTTTAGAGTTAATGCTGTGGATGCTGCTAGTATGTTTTCCCTCTCTAAGGCCTTGTCGACAGGGGACCGTTACACTGGTTTAGCTTATTTCATTTTTAAATCAACGCAAACCCATGTGTGGACACTCTTATGCCAGTATAAGAGGGACATATTTTGCTTTTGCTTATTCCTGTACCCCCTTGAATTAAACTAACACAGCGGTTCTCAAACTGTGGGTCACTACTTCATTTTAATGGGGGCACCAGAGCTGACATTAGACTTGCTGGGGCCCAGGGCCAAAACCCAGCCTGAAGACTTCAGCCCTTGGTGCCAGCGCTCAGGGTTATCGGCCCCCCTGTCTGGGCTGATGCCCATGGGCTCTGGCAAGCTAATACGAAACACAAACAGCAACAGCAACAGCAACAAAACTGCTGGTCTGGAATAAGAGGTTTGTACTAGCTGAACGAAAGCAATCAAAATTGTTAAATTTGTGCAATTTTAAATCATCACTTAAAACCAGGGCTCAGAGTAGAGGGGAAATTGGGATGGTCACCTACTTCAGCTCTGCTCCTAACCCCAAAATCCACCACAGTCCCAGAGGAGCTGGATACTTCTGTTCCAACAGTCAGCAATGAAAGAGTTAATGTTCACTGTTGTCATTAGGCTCTAGAATAAACCCACATTGGCTCCCTTAGAACCCTTGTCTCTGTCTGCTTGCAGACACAAGGTGCTGGTGCCTGCATCAGGCTACCTTCACAAGTAGGGCTAGAAATTTTAATTAAAAAAAAAACCCAGATCTTAAATTCTGCTGAATCTTATGGAAGAAAAGCAACAGCCTGATCTCCCTCTGCATGACCCTGCTCGGAATGCCTTCAGCCTGCACAATGGCCTGCCACACACAATCAAACCCAGGCATTTTCCAGACCTGGGGTCCCCATAACCAGAGCCACCCACCCTGGTTTCTCTCCAGTGTGGATGGAAGCTACAAGCATTGCCTCCTCTGGGCCTCTCAGTGCCATCCCACAGTGCCGCGCTTCAAGTGTGGAAATTACCCAGAGGTCCCGGCTCCTGGCAGCAATGCCGGGCACTACTGGGGAAGTTGGGCAGGAATCCCAGGATGCATCTGTGTGTTGATCTCTCCTGAATCTCTACTAATCTGTGAGTTAGCAGTAGGGTGACCAGACTGCAAGCGTGAAAAATCGGGACCAGGAGTGGGGGGGGGGTAATAAGAGCCTATATAAGACAAAGCCCCAAATATTGGGACTGTCCCTATAAAATCAGGACATCTGGTCACCCTAGTTAGCAAGCAATCCCCATTTGATGTTAGTGGCCATGTGCCAGGCAGGCCTGTGTGAGGACAGCAGGATCATCTGGGTGCGTAGTGAGTCAGAGTGTTGGTTATACCTTGCTAGAGGGGTTCAGTTAAATTCAGGACACAGCCCTACAGCTGGAAGAGGCCTAGCTGGTGTGAGTTCCCTGTTTTCCTCATGGTGATAACCCCCAATCCATCACCCTGAGGAATGTGATTTATGAGACATGGGGAGGTATTTAAAGGCAGAACATAAAGGCTCTGTTGCTGCCTGGACGCTGGTGGGACAAAAAGGGACAGGCTGGATTCCTGGTGCAGGTAGGAAACTCTCCTCTCCAGGGAGGCAGCAACCGGTCTGGGTAGGAGCCGGGTGTGGAGGCTGTTCATTTGTGGATGTCACCCTTGCAGTGGTTCTGGACTAGCAGTGTCTTGTAGGGGAGCGTGTGAGAGAATCAGCTGTTACCACTGGACTGGCTCTTTGAACAGAAACAAATCATTTGTGTTCTCCATGCTAGTGTCTAATCCCAAGCTGTACTGTTTTCCTTAAATGATTTTCCAGGGGGACCCTGGGAAGCAAGATGGGAAGGTGAAGGGGTCACCACCATGTTTGGGCTGCATCCCCTTCTTTGGTCATCCCAGCGAGGGGCTGACTGTTACCCTGCCTGAAGAGCAGCTTTTCACTCAGCTGCACCATACAGCATGGGTATTCCCCAGAGTAAGGGCTTCTATTCCCACCAGCCTCCCTGCAAACCATTCCATTCACACTGTGCCCTGCACCAGGCCCATTACTGAAGTAGGCCAAGCTGCAGCCTAGAGCTGTCTATTATAGCCATGTTAGACAGGATAGTGCAAATCCTGACCTGGGATGAGTGACTGTAACTCCACTGAGCTCAGCCCCATTGTATCTGATCACACCTGGGCTGAACTGGAACCAATAGGTATTAATAAAACTGACGTTAGGAAGAGATGCCTCTGCTCAGCTGGGACTGTCTGCTAACCACAGTTACTGCTGTGCAGGTATACGCACTCGCCTGTGTATCGATCAGCTGGTGCCATCTAGTAACAGTTGTTGCTCTGTGCGTGTGTGCTCTTGCACGTGTCTGGTTTCCTCACCAACACCAGGGTGGGTCATCACCAGGGATGGAACTCAGGACCCTCATCATGAGTCTCTACCACCTGAGCTAAAAGAATAACTATCACATGGCAGATGTAGTAGATTCTTATCCCTGTATGTGGAACAGCCACTAGAGGGTGACAAAGGCATGCACGCCTAGCATGGCTCACACATGCGCCGCCCACAGTATGGGATGAGTCAGGGTTCTGCATGCGGGCGCATGGCTGCCCCTTGGTGGCTGGAAGTGCATGGACTCACAAGCGTGGTGTCTGCAGCCATGGATTATTATGAGGCTGGCCCTGGACATGCAGGCTGGCTGCTGGATCCCCCCAAGTGAGCTCAGGCTCGGGCTTGTCACCTCCAGCCATGGCACTTGAGACCACAGAGCTGCCTCAGACTCGCAGACAGAGCTCTGGGGAGGCGGAGGGGAAATCTCACTGTAACGCCGTCTCTCCCCGCTGCAGCCCGGCAGGCAGCCATGACCGTCTCCTACACGCTGAAGGTGGCCAATGCCCAGTTTGGGGGCTTCTCCAAGCTGCTCTTCAGGTGGAAGGGGAGCATCTACAAACTGCTGTACAAGGAGTTCCTCGTCTTTGCCATGCTGTACGCGATGCTGAGCATCACTTACCGGTGAGTACGTGGAACGGCTTCCCCACATGGGCTGTCGACACTCCAGGGACAGAACCCAGGACCTATGGCAGCCCTCTGCCAGCTGGGATAAAGGATTGATTTCATGATCCCGTAGCAGTAGTAGGCTGTTCTCTTCTTGTGCAGCAGCCAGTCTGTTTCACTTGCACAAGGATTCACTGGAAATACCTGTGTCCTTTACCCACTTGCTGTTGCTGCTTCTCTTTTATTAACTCTGTTTCTGCTGATGGACAGTGCCTGTCTTTAGAGTATCCATTCATTTGGCTGGAAAACATCAGGAAATGCTAGTCGCCGGGAAAACCTGCCACTGGAGAGATCCTGTAGGCCCCCATCAGTGAAAGATCCCTGGCGTGGCACATGACAGCTGGAGGGGAAATTCCTTAAGAAATATACTACAGGGAGCCGTCCATCACAGGCTGTCCGGGGGAGAGGGGCCACTTGGGAGGGAGAGAGCCGGGAGGAGTTGGCGCTCCTGTGAAGGGCCAGGGAGAGGAAGAGGAATCTGAAGATGAGCGCAGAGGAGTTGGAGGTTCCAGGCAATAACGCACACCGGGGTGAGGCCTGATCCCGGCTATTTGTGTCCCTGCAGGCGGCTGCTGACTGAAGAGCAGAAGCACATCTATGCGAAAGTGGCTCAGTACTGCAACCGCTCCACGGACCTCATCCCCATGTCCTTTGTCCTGGGTAAAGTGCCCCCTCCTGGGTCTCCTTCTCCTTTGTTTCCCATCCTTAGTGCCCGGTTAAGGCTGGAGCGAATGGGCCAGGACATGAGTCTTGGAAGGGACCCCTGGTTCGTTGGCTCCAGGCCCCAGAAATACACGGGCAGTTAGCCCAGTTCCAGTTCAGATGACAATAATAATTTGCAACTTTTGCCCCAGGATCTCAAACCACCTGCCACAGGAGGGTCAGTACTGTCATCCCATTATATTACAGACAAGCAAACCGAGTCCCCGGCAGGTGAAAGTGACCTGCCCAAACTCACACCACATATCAGAGGCAGACTCAGGGATAGAACTCAGGCATCCTGCCTCCCACCTCCAGACCACACTTCCTTCCCCTCTAGTCCAAGGGCCTCTCTATTCTCCCTGCAGAATTCTCCTTCACATACTCTGCTAAGCTGTTATGTAGCACTGCTGTTCTGCCCCAGAGGTGGCTGCATTTCAGCAACCCTTGTGGATAAGTGCAGCACATTTAGGATCCTCTGGGGAAGAGAAGTCCTGCAAAAATGCAAGAGACTGTTGTATGTGTGAGCAGAGGGCATGGATAGAAGGGAGGAGTGGGAGGGGCACCAAGCGGGAGTGGGTAGACGTGGAGATCAGGGCGAGAGGTTAATCATTTACCGGATAAAACAAGTCCTCCTCCAGCCAAAGCTTCCCATGCTGGGAGATGTTTGTGAGAATGCAGTGGCGCCCGTGAACACCTCTCCCCACCCGCCATGCCTTGGGAACGGGCTTATCTCTGACAGATGACTCTGGTGCATTATTTAGTGGCACCCTGCCCCTCCCTTGTGCAGGAGAAATGAGGAACTTCTTTGCTGCTTTCGGAGAGGGGACTCCTGCCTTAACTAACCTGCTGAGCTCGGCTGGCTGCCGCCGTGGGGCTGCCCCCTGGTGCCCAGGCCTGATGTTCACAAGAGCTAGAAATTCACCCCTGTGCAGACAGTTGGCTGGCACAAGGCGTGTGCACCACCGAACAGGGTGAATTTCACCCTGTCTGAGCATCCCTGAAAGGGCGCCGCTGACGGATCTACCACCTGGTCCCTCAGGGAGTCAGGTCTTTTCACTGCTCTTTACAAAATCTCCTCTAATGAATTCAACCAGGGTCTGGCTAAATGCTTGAGCCGTTCATTCAAGCCCAGCTGTAGATTATCGGATGTCAGTCCTGAGCCTTCCGCTATTGCCAGGGGAAATGAGTCAAAAGAAAAGCACAATGTCCCTCCAAACAGCTCAGCTGCTCCTTATCTCTCTGGCCACAGAGAAATCCGTCTCCCACGGAAACCAGACAAACATGGTGACCGAGTGTCTTCCCACTCCTGTCTCTCTCCTAGCCGCAAGCCACTTGAAGACCATCTTCTGGTTACACACTTTGGGCAATTTATTTACAGCGTTCTCCCCACCGACCTTACCAACCTGTGCAGCTCTGTACTTCTAGCTGCGTGCAGTCCTTGGTGCACACAGCCATGGAGGGGGAGACAGAAGGGTTCTGGCGCTGAGAGTGGGTAGGCGGGTGGGTCAGTCATGTTGCTTCTCTCTGCTCTAGTCTAACCCCCCTGCTCTTCCTTCCAGCGCCTTTTCTACTTTCTGGGCTCCTGAGTTAATTAGCCTTCTCGTGATCTCCTGCCCATCCCCAATTAGGCCCAGCTTTGCCCCTCAGTTTTACTCCAGAGCGATGTCATTGGTGGTCCAATGATCAGAGGGCTCATACAGTTGTCACAGGCGGAAACTGGCAGGTCTCCTACCTGCCAAGGGGAAAATGGTGTATAGAAAGGGTAGAAAGCGTTCCTGGCTCTGCCCCCAAAACACCAGCTTTGTGTCTGCGTGGGGAACATGAGCTACGTGAGGTCTGCTCTGCCCTGGCTTTGGTGTGGCACTTTGGGTTCTCACGGGAAGGGTGGGAAGAGTGATTCTTTAACAAAGGGAGTTTTTGCCCCGCTGTTTGCTCATGCTTGGCTTCGCCTTGGATTCAAAGGGCTGATGTTAACATGCAGGCTAACACCTTCCTATAATGCATTTGAGAAGCCGTCCAGTGTGAAGGGCTCATATGCGCTGAACAGGTCACGTTAAAGCCAGCGGAGGAGGGTAGGTTTTTCACTCAACCACTTTAGTGGATGTTGAAGGCAATGGGCCAGTTTTCAAAGGGATTTAGAGAGGGACCTAGTGGGATTTTCAGAAGCACCTGTCAGTCTCTCAAGGTGCCCAGATCCCTTTGCAAATGGGGCCCCGGGACCCTTGTCTGCACACATGACCCACGAGCTCCCACACGCTCACATCCCAGCTAGACAAGGCAACACAGCCACGTCCCACACGGCCGGACCCTGACACACAGCCCAGCCCACACGTCACCAGACACCATCCCTAGTTAACGACCCCGTTTGCTCCTGCCTCTCTCACTGCTGGGCCTCTGATACCACTGCTGCCAGCGCTGCCTCCCCAGCTCGTAACCGTGCCCCCCGGGCTATCTCCTCGGGCAGGGTTTTACGTCACGCTGATCGTGAACCGGTGGTGGGCCCAGTACACCAGCATCCCGCTGCCTGACCAGCTGATGTGCGTCATCTCCAGCTCCGTCCACGGGAAGGATGAGAAGGGGCGGATCCTGCGGCGCTCGCTCATCCGTTACGCCAACTTGTCCTCTGTGCTCATCCTGCGCTCGGTCAGCACCAGGGTGCTCAAGAGGTTCCCAACCATGGACCATTTGGTAGACGCAGGTGAGCTCGTCTCAGGGCCGGGGCAGCGCACTGGTGTGTTGATTGGTTTCCAGGCCAGGGCCAGCAGCTCCCTGCCTAAGGAGCAGCAAGGGCTGGAGTTGAGGTCAGTGTCCAGGGAAGGCCTACCATGGCAGGGTGTGTTTTCTTGCGTGGATGATTTCCAGTTCCGCTCCCATCCCGAGGGACCCGCTTCGCCCTCTGCTTTGAACCCTCGTGAGGCCGGAGTTTACTCCTGCCAGCAGCCGTGGAGCAAGGCAGGGCAGTCTCTGCCGCAGCTGCAGAGCAGGCAGGGACTGGAAGCTGAACCCAGATCACCCACATAGCTGAGCAGAATGCTAGCCACTGGGACCACACACCCCCCACCCGCCGCCAGCCCAGGGAGCAAGGGGCTGGGGGTAGGGCAGGGCCTGGTGGAAGGTTAATCGCAAAACTCACCTTGACTTCCACGGGGCCAGGGTTTCAGGGTGGGATCGGAAATCTCAGCGTTTCTGCTGGGAATAGGCCTCTCCCTGCTACAATCCCAGCTGTGGCCATGATGCCTGTTCCCCACCAGGCATAAGTGTTTGGTCACTCCTGAGCCTATCTCAGCAGCAGGCCAGGCCTTGGAGACTCCTACTCCTGCCACTGAACGTAGACTTTAAGGGCCATTTCACCGGGGATGGGAGCCTTCCTCTGGAACCCATGACCCTGGAGCGACTTCCTCCTGGGCAACTGGGGGGCCAGGTTAGCAGTGAAACCACAGCTGGTTCGGCACCAGTTACGGAGAGAGAGGGAGGGGACTGGTGCCAGGGGCTCCCACTGGCTGGCTGAGTCACAGGAAGGGGCTGGACGGCTCCAGGGGTGTTGCTGGGAGGCAGCGATCAGATCCAGCCCAGGTCGGTCCTCACTGGGAGTTGCTACCGGCTGCCTGGCGGCCCGCGTGAAATCAGCTTTGGTTTCAGTCCGGTTCCTGATAAGACGAGGGGGGGCCCATCACAAAACCCACCCCACACAACCAACTCCCTTGCTAGCAGCATCAACACAGAGATCAAAGGCTGAGGGGTCATGGAGATGGATCTGCCTCCTCTCCCTGCCTCCTGGAGAGAGCACCCCCCGTCTCAAGACATGGATGGGGCAGCGTGTGGGGAGCCTGCACCGTATCTGTTCTGAGGGTTGAGGTTGCTTCAGCCAGGCCAGACGGCCTGGTCCTGTTCCCCAGTGCTGGATTCATGGGAAGCAAACCCAGGAAACCCTCCAAGCAGGGGCCAGGCCAGGGGGTGAAGAAGAGACCTTGGATCTCTACCCGACCTGCTGTTTCCCACGTTACAGGCTTCATGACACAGGAAGAGCGCAAGAAGTTTGAGAGCCTCCACTCGGACTTCAACAAGTACTGGATCCCCTGCGTGTGGTTCACCAACCTGGCTGCCCAGGCAAGGCGAGATGGGCGGGTCAGGGACGACGTGGCCCTCCGCTTACTCATCGATGTACGTTTGTGGGGGACTGGAAGGTCAAGGGACGGGAGGGTGGATCTGGGGTGTAAGCTGCTGTCCCCCAGGTGATGACCCCCCACTTTCCCCTCTCTGCGTAGGAGCTGAATCTGTACCGTGCCAAATGCAGCATGCTCTTCCATTACGACTGGATCAGCATCCCTCTGGTGTACACACAGGTCAGTGAATGCCTGGCCTCCAACGGGATCATCAGGTGGGAACCACAGGGTCCATAGAAACTGACCCTCCATCCCCATCCCAGCAAGGGAATCAGAGGGACAGCTCCTTTCCCTGCCAACCAAACCCCCTTCCCCTGTAAGCCACTTCAGGTTAGTTCTACGGGGGAGAGATTGCCTTCTGCATGTAGCAGCTTCAGAGAGCTTCTGGGGCCCTGGGGGCTGACCCATGGTGAGGTAGATCCATCCCTTCCTAGATACAACTGGAATTTCTCTATTGCTTTCCACTCCAAAGCACTTGACACTTCACCCACCACTACACTGCATCCACCTCTGGGGTGGGGTGCCGCAGCTGTTTATCAGCACACGGCAACATTAGAGAAAGAGGGGTTCAAACGGGGAGGGAAGAAGGATCCCATTTCCTAATGAAACCGTAGGAACAGCCTAGCGTGGCAGCCTGGAACCCCCCGAGTTGGAATTTAGCTGGGATACCAACAGCACGGCTACTCCTGGGAGATGTGCCACAGCCCCTGTACCGCTGACCTGCGGCGGGAGCTCAGTGTTCTTCTCACCTAACTGTATCTAGTCTCATTTCCCATGTGCATTGCGACTAGCCAATGACTCCTCCTGCCCTCACTCTGGCTAACGGAGTCCCTCTGCTGCAGGTGGTCACAATCGCCGTCTATTCCTTCTTCGCCTTCTGCGTGATTGGGCGGCAGTTTCTGGAGCCCCTGGACCAAGAGCAGGATCAGGACCGGGATCTGGATCTGTACGTCCCGCTGACCACCCTGCTGCAGTTCTTCTTCTATGCCGGCTGGCTGAAGGTGAGCATGGTCCTGGCGCCAGGCACCAGCTCCATGGGGGATCTGACCTTGCCCCCAGCTGTCAGCCTCCCCTGTAGCCCCTGTCCCCTCTGTGAACATGACGTGGGGCATGGGGGGATGTCAGGAGAATCAACCTTTCACCTCTAGGTCATTGTGACGCTCCCCAGGGGCACCCATTGCTTGCCCTTAGCATGGAGCAGCTTTGTCTGTCTCTGCTGGGGTTCAGCTCCCTGAAACAAACACCCTCTGGCCCCGCAAGCCTGTACTTGTTCTGGATCTCTGCACACTCGCCCGCTCTGTGCAGGCTAGTGCTAGGCATACACCCAGCCACCCCAAGTCCTCATGGCGCTCCCTGCAGGGTACAGCACCTGCCCCCGGATACTCCAAGGCACCAGGTTTGCCGTCCTGGAGAGAGACCAGTGCACTTGTCGCCCTGGTGAATCCAGCTGAGTCGCGCTACGGGGTAGCCTGGTGTCTGTGTGCGTGTCTAACGCGGTGTTCTGCCTTCATTCCCCAGGTTGCAGAGCAGATCATTAACCCCTTTGGAGAGGACGATGATGACTTCGAAACGAACAAGCTGATCGACAGGAACTTGCAGGTGTGTCCCCTCCCTCCATAGAGCATATGGTGTAGACACAGGTGTGCCGGGAGCGCGTCCTCGATGCCTCGGGGGCTGTGTCATCTAACTGGAATAATCAGGGCTGCACAGAGATGCTACAGGCCAGGATTTGGGGCAGGACAGGGAGCCTTTTGCCTCCAAGTCACAGATCCAAACCCAGCCCTTGTATAGGTCTTCCCAGGTTTCTTGATCTAGAGAACTGGAGCGTTCAGCAGGCAGGTTTCCACTTCCCAAAACTGACCCTCACAAGTGATCCTCATTGGCATTGCAGTGGAGATGGCACAGAATGAAGGGGCTGTATCTGAACTTCAGTGCCGGGGTCTTTCCAGAACAGGGTGAAGCTCAGCCCCAGAGGATGGTGCCCATGTGACAGGGAGAAGCTAGCACTGCTAATGCCCATGCGGTGGGTGGCAGACATCAGCCTGGGGGATTAATGAGGCTGGCACCACGCACCAGCCAAAACAAAAATGCACAGGAGAAATGGAAACCAATAAAGGAGAAAAGCTAGGAATGTATGGAGCCGTCACATATCCAGTTCTGCACCTGCTGCATTTGGCTGGAGTGGGTACCAGATAAGACCCCACACGACTGCAGCCTCCAGGTCGGGCTCTATGCTCAGGCAACATCCTCACTGGAGTGAGGGGTTTTTTTTGTTCGCCGCACAGGTCACCCTCGTGGCCTGTCATCTCCTGCAGCACACCCGCGTGGGCACTGCTAACTGACTTAGACAGGTGTCCCATAGGACATGTAAAATAGACGGGGCTCTGCCCCTCTGCAGGGCCGGCACAAGCGCTAGGGGACCTAGGTGATTGCCTAGGGCAGCAGGATTTGCAGAGCGGCATTTTGCCACCCTTGGCGACATTTCGGCAGCGGCTCCTCCAGCGGACCATGGAGGGGGGGCGGCCAGGGTAGCTGAATCCGCGAGACCGGTGGACCTCCCGCAGACGTGCTACCGAAGCCCCCCTAGAGCAGCAAAATAGCTGATACCGCCACTGCCCCTCTGGAGCCCCCCTTCCACCGGCTCTGAGTGTTGACCCCCCCCCGGCATGCCCAGCTCCTCCCTGAGCTGCTGACCCTGAGGGCTCCCTCCCCGGAGTCTTTCTCCCAGTCTAGACCCTTATTCCCAATCTCACTTCACGCCACTTGCCTAGGACTTGGCCCACTCCCAGCCCCGAGACAGCAGCCTCTTTCCCTCCTGCTACCTTCTCCACGCCAGTCACAGGACAATCCCCCTCCTCTGTCTCCGCTTCCCAGCTGAGCTCCCCAGCCCTTTCTGGGAATCCACCCGCGCTTCCCCGGCTGGCTCTGATAACTGAACTGAAACACCTGATGCCAGAGCATCAGATCAGCTGACCCCGCGCAGGCCCCACTCCCCTTAAAGACCCACCCAGCCTCTGCGCCTCCTTCTAAAACTGCACCTGCCCTTTGCCCCCCTCAGGTGTCCCTGCTCTCGGTGGATGACATGTACCAGAACCTGCCCCCAACGGGGAAGGACAAATACTGGAACGAATCCACAGCTCAGCCGCCTTACACCATCGCCACGGCCGCGGAGACCTTGAAGCCCTCCTTCCTGGGCTCCACCTTTGACATGCGGTAAGGTCAGCGGGGTCAGGCCAGATGAAAACAGCAGTTTTCCTGAGGCAGCAGCTACCGCTGAGAGCCTCTGGGATTGCTCCGAAGGGCGGTTTGGATCTGAAAAGCCACTCTAAAAAGGGCGGCCCGGGCTCCTCTTTCTTGCCTCTCAGCCACGCCAGATCAGATTGACTCAGTTTACAAGTAGGAAGGAACTGCCTCTGTCACAAACTGGTCCTGGAATCTAAGAGGCAAGTTGGAGTGTGGGGAGATCTAGCTTGTGCCTCATCCATTTATAAAGATCTGCAGGTCAGGTTAGACCTCAGTGAATCCCGTTGTCTTCAGGGGTAATTGGAGGCAGAACATGAAGACAATTGGGGGTACTAGGGTAAGTGAGGGAAGACTCTGGCCTGAATAATCTGAAAGACTTACTAAAATGCATGAACTGGGAAGAACCCAGCCTGCAGTCGAATTGCAGGGCGTGTAGTCAGGGAGAAACATCTCGTACTTTACCATGCTAATTTGGAGCAGAATCATACCGCTCTGCACTTGGACCGTGTCTCACTGTTGATGATGCACAAGCCAGAAGAGACGCCTGCTCCCTCGGCGTTGAGCTAGGCAGCAGCTCCGGCTCCAGGGATGCACAGGAGCAGGTCTGTGAGGGAGACGGGGCCACTTTGAGTAAGTTTTCCTTACGCTAGCCCTGTTACATTGTGTTTGGGATCTTGCTTTGTGAGGCGAGGGGCGACAGCAGCCCTCACTCCCGTTGCCAACCCAAGCTCAGATATTAAAGCTGGGGACAGTGATGCACTGGCCATGTTTTAGTCAGGGACGCTTTCCCTGCCTCCTAGTGGTTTTGACTCAAGCCTGTGTCCTAATCCCACGCCCCTTCCCCAGGATGAGCGACGACCCGGAGCAGACCCAGCAGGTGGAGGCCTCGCCCAGCCTGCCTCGCATGCACACACCTTTGCTCAACCGCTTCCTGACCGCGGCCGCCTCCCCCGCTGTCAGCCTGAAGAATTTCGGCAGGAGCAACCGGGCTCACCACCACCTTTTGCGCCTGAGGGGTGAGGGCGGCTTCCCCTCTCCCAACCCCCACCACAGCGAGGACCCCGAATCTGTGGGCCGCATCGAGGAGGAAGAGACGGAGGAGGAGGCCAGCGAGCCCCCCACGCCCGGCACCCGCCTCAAGGTACCCAGCCAGCTGGAAGCCTCACAGGGGCCACGGAGGGAGACCCCCCAGATCCGAGTGAGGCCGCCCTCCGACGAGAGCATCAACCTCGACCAGTCGGCTGCCTAGAGGCAGCAAGCTCGGTGTGCCTCGTCACTCCACTCTCAGTCCATGCGAGCTGCGCCCCGGAAACTGCCCTCTCGGCCCAGAGGCTCATGTGATAGTGCCACCAACTAAGGGCCTGCTCCAAAACCCATTGAAATGAAGGGAAAGACTCCCCTGGGCTCAGTGGGCATTGGAGTAGGTCCATGGGGCTGGAAGCCAGGCTGTAGGGATCAGCTCAAATGCCACAAAGGGTTCGAGAAAGATCGCGCTCTACAGAAAGCCCCGTCACTGTTTCCCCATCACACCCCTCCAATTGCCATGGCCCAACTGCTGGATTCGGGGGAAGAAAGAACCAAACTGTGGGACGCCGGAGAAATATTCATACAGGAAACGCAAAATGCTGCGAGATGCCTCCTGTGAGGGCAAATAAATCTCTCCCTAGCCACAGCAGTGTGATTCTTTATTGCAGATATCAACAGTTCTCAACAATACAAATGCAGGGACATCAAATGTGTGTGGAACACTGGGAGCGGTGGGGCTAAAATAAAACATGCAAGAGGGATTCTCGTCTGAATTGTTCAGTCTTTCTGCTGAAGCTGTTTTACTGAGACAGAACCGTGCCGTGCCTCCCTCACACCTGCCTAGGCAGTTGTTGGGTCAGAGAGGGTAAAGTCAGAAGGGACCACTAACCACCAAAATGAGACCGAACTATTACACCCCACAGATTGCCTTACACCTTTTAAAAAAAACATTTTAAACTGGTTTAAGCGATTTGGTGTTTTTGTACGGGGATGACATAGGGATCAGAACAAGTTCCATGAAAATAACACAGCGATCACCGACAAGAGATCAGGCCTTCAAAGTTTGGAAATGCAACATTCAGGATGAAAACTCATCCCCATCCCCAGCTTAAAAGGAGCTAGTTTTATAGCATCACCAATGCAATGAATATAGTATGGAATACCCACCCCCAGAACCACCTATCGCTACACGTGATATGGGATAGTCCTCAAATGGGATTGTGTAAAGTCTCAATGAAATCTACAAAAACAAGCCAAGTTGGAAGAAAACTAAATGTTCAAAGCTTTTAAACAAATGAGCTAGAGGTAACAAAGTAAAATATTTCCATTTGGTTCATAGTTTAGAGCATTTCAGGGCAGCTGTCTCTTCCCAGGCTTGTAAAGCTTTGTGTAAACCTATAGGGCTACTTCAAGGCTCCATTATTAATAAACTAGCATCCCCTACAGTTTGCAACAGGGTACACACATTGTGTGACTTTTGGGAACTGCATAGTGGGCCCCCTACAGGCTGCTGCTACAGTAGCAACACCAGCCTGGTCCCCTTCCAAATTTCCAAGACCCAGCCCCTTTCAGGACATGTAAAACAGCCCGCATGTTGGATCTGAGAGGGACTGTCTCTCCTGTCCAGCCTCCCATCTCAGTAAATGAACAGTTAATCAAGCACCAGCTTCTCATTAATTCAGATTGCAAGGCTAGAAGGGACCATTGTGACCCTCTAGGTCAGGACAGTAGTTCTCAAATTGTGACCCCGGATCCCAAAGTAGGTTGTGACCCCATTGTAATAGGGTCACCAGGTCTGGCATTAGATTTGCCATTCGGCGTTCTGTCTCCCCTACTGGGGTTGTGTAGTGATTTTTGTTGTCAGAACCGGGTAGTAATGCAGTGAAGTTTAGGAACCCCTGATTTAGTCTGACTTTCTGTATAACACAGGCCAGAGAACTGCCCCCAAAATAATTCCTCTATCAGCAGACCTTCTAGAGAAACATCTAAAAAATTACGAGGGGTGGAGAATCTACAACCTTGGTACTGTTCCAATGGTTTATTACTCTTACCATGTATCTTATTTCCAGGCTGAATTTGTCTAGCTTCAACTTCCAGCCATTGCACCATGCTAGACCTTTCTCTGCTAGATTGAAAAGCCCATTAATATTTGTTCCTCACGCAGATCGGCTGTAATCAATCACTGCTTAACATTGGTTAGACTAAACAGATTGAGCTCTTTGAGTCTATCACACTAAGATGTTTTCTACTCCTTTATAAACCCTCTCCAATTTATCAGCATCATTCTTGAATTGTGGGCACCTGAACTGGACACAGGATTCCAGCAATGATCGCACCGGTGCCAAATAAAGGGAGAAAATAACCAACTTCTCTGCTCCTACTGAAGATTCCTGTTTATACAGCTCAGGATCACATTAGCTCTCTTGGCCACAGCCTCACACTGCGAGTTCATGATTGGCTGACTATTCACAACTGTCCAATCTTTTCCAGAGCCACTCCTTCCCAGCAGAGCCCCACACCCAGTAAGTATGGCTGACAATCAAATGGGCTGTGAGTGGACACAACTCCAGCATGTTTCAGGCAGGGAAATAAGCAGAGGAATAAAGTGAATTGCTGTTGGAGTATTGTGGGTGGAGGGATTAGGCATAATCCCAGTCCAAAAGTCCTGGACTCTATTTCCTATTTTGTTACTGAATGGCTGTGATGTTAAACCAGGGTTTACCAAACTGGGAGTCGGGATCCCTCGGGGGGGAGGGGTCACGTTATTACGGGCAGGCTGCAAGCTGTCAGCCTCCACCCCAAACAACGCTTTGCCTCCAGCATTTAATGGTGTTAAGTATATAAAAGTGTTTTTAATTTATAAGGGAGGATCACACTCAGAAGGTTGGTATGTGGAAGGGGGCACTAGCACAAAAATTTGAGAACCACTGCCTCCATTACCCCATCGGTGCAACAGGGAATAGCCCATGAATGTTCTGCCTTATTTCCACTTGTATAGAGAAGAGAGGCAACACTAGTGATGACATTTTTCCAGGATGCCTTTTATTACCATAAGCCCAGCACTGGCATTTCTTTAGTGGAGGGAAGGTGATTCATGCAATATGGTGGCATGCTTCTGTAAACTGTATGGCAAACCTCCCAGCCAAATTCAGGCCTGTAGGCAGGCACAAGTCCTACTAACTTCACAGGAGAGGTACCCAGTTACCCCACGAAACAGCACCATGTATTCTGTAAAACCTGGCACATGGGCTAAACAAAAGTTTTATGCAGCCCAGACACTTGACACCAGTCGTGTGCCTTCTCCGCTGCCCCCTAGTAGATGGAATAGCTCACCATCAAGAAGGTGGTGGTCACCCTGCTAGGAAACAAGAGCAAGACCTGAGAAATAAGGAGAAAGGAACAGACTTGCATAGCACACGACACTTGTTGGGTGAACTGTAGTTACACAAGAAAGAAGTCTGCATCTTTCTTAGATTCAAAAGTTGAGCTGCATTTCCAGTCTGATAACCTACAGGAGACTTAAGACAAGCATGCTCAAGCAGAACTTGTTTAGTTTGATGCAGATGAGAATCTTGTGTGTCACTTTTTTTTCTTCAGATGAAATGACCTTATTAGGAAATGAAAACCAATAGGCAGGGCTGCATCTTTTCACAATGAAGAAGTGATGCCGGGGTCCCTCAGGGATCTGTACTGGGACCAGTGCTGTTCAAGTGATCTGGAAAAGGGGGCAAACTCTGAGGCGTTTCAAAGTTCACATTGTCTCAGATTTGCAGACAATATGAAATTACTCAAGACAGTTAAGTCGAAAGCTGACTGCAAATAATTACAAAGCAATCTCACTAAACTCAGAGGCTGGATAACAAAATGGCAGATGGAATTCAATGTGGTAAGTGCAAAATAATGCACACTGGAAAATATCCCAAGTATACATCAAAACGATGGGGCCTAAATTAGAAAGATCATGTGTGGATATCCACACGTCATATTGTATATTTCTCTGAAAACATCCACTCAATGTGCAGCAGCAGTGAAAAAAGCAAACTATGTTAGGATCACTAGGAAAGGGACAGATAAAACAGAAAATATCGCAATGCCATTATATGAATCCATGGTACGCCCAAGCCTTGGACACTTTGTGCAGTTCTGATAACCGCATCTCAGAAAAGATACATTAGAACAAACAGGTACAGAGAAGAGCAACACATATGACAGGGGTAGGAACAGTTTCCACACAAGGAGAGATTACAGGCTGGGCCTGTTAAGTTTCGAAAAGAGACAGCTAAGGAAGGATACAATACAGGTCTATAAAATCACTTTCTCTACACCATTCATGAACAGGGGTGTGTTATTTACCCCTTCACATAACACAAGAACCAAGGGTCACCCAATGAAATAAATGGGCAGCACACACAAAGAAGTACTTCTTCATACAACACCATCAAGCTTGTGAACGCTATTGCCTGGAGATGTTGTGAAGGCCAAAAGCATAACTAGATTTAAAAAAAGAATTAGGTAAGTTCACAGAGGACAGGTCCCTCCATGGCTATTAGCCATGAGGTCAGGGATGCCATCCATTGCTCTGGATATCCCTAGGTTTACAGGTGTCCCTATGTCTCCAACCGCTTGAAATGGGATTGGATGACAAGGGATGGTCACTTGAAATTACCCTGTTCTGTTCATTCCCTCTGAAGCATCTGGCACCAGCCACGGTCAGAAGACAGGATATGGGCTAGACGGACCATTGGCCTGACCCAGTGTAAGGGCACGGAAAACATTGTTACGGCGGAATGCTAGGGGCGCTCTCCCCCCACCCCGACTCCAGGGAAGGAAAGGGTACTTTCAGCCATCATTATCAGTCCCTGCCCTGTTATCGCATATTTCACATGCCAGAGTTAACTGGTTCCCAGCGCCTGCCTGCAATGTGTAAACTAACAAAACTCCTGCTTGTATTATGTAATACTAATAAAACAAAAACAAGGTATTAATTATTCATAAGGTATGCATAAAATGCAAATGTTCCTGTTATTTCTCTGCCTGTGTTCCCACAAGCAGTGGGCTTCATCCCAAGCATTGCTCCGGTGCGTCGGGCTTTCCCTGTTTCAGTGGCAGCAATGAAGGAAGCCCCCATTGCAAGTGTGTCACTTTTGCCTTCAATAAACTCACTACTTCTATTCAGCAGCTGTGTGTATGCCTCGTTCCTACGGAACACCAAGTACCCTGCAACACCCAGTACAGCCATTTGTACGTTGGAAAATAACTTTTTTTCACCCATGTTCAGGGTCTGGCACCTCAGCTGCGCAATGGACAGCAACCTCCTCTCCACTGGATGGTACGTGAAGAGAAAAGGAAGTTTGTACCCAACCATCGAAAGAGACAGACCACTGAAATAGCCTGACCCTTCTGCTAGAAGGGAGTTCATCTTGCACTGCAATGAGACTCAGGAGGTCAAAGAGAAGACCAACCAGCCAACCAACTGGCAGTGCAGCACCAGTTCTAACCAATGGCTAACCTGAAATAGAAAAATTGAAATTGTAGAGTTACTTCTCAACCAAGCAGGAAACCGTAAACATGAGTTAAATGTACATCTAGTTCAAAATAAGTACTGGGTGTGTGGTGTTTGGAGGAGCAACAGAGAGCACTCACAGCTGCAGAATATTGACTGAAATAGATTTAGTAATATTTTAAAAAGTTACATCCGTGAGTTAATAGCACATTGTACCTGCTACAATAGAAGTTACAGTGTCTAGAGAACACAGCGATGGGGGTAGAGAAAAAAAGATAATCTCGCTATCAATTCTCAGGTCACAGTGTCTAAACTGTTCCACAAACATACTTTTGAAGGGAAAACAAGTTGACAGGTCTCTCAATTAAACCCTATTAGCCAAAGCTTTCTTTACAAAAGATGTATTAATGGACAGATAGGAACCAGTGTCCAAAATGGGAATTGTTTCCAAATGGAGATTTTCCCAGCACCCAGTAAAAAGGCCCCCTTGGTGCTGCACTGGGTTAACAGCTACAGGTTATTAGCATCTCCTGTAATGAATACAGAACAGGAGACAGAACAGGCTAGATAGACCACAGATGTGCTCCAGCCTAGGAATCCCCATTTACAGCAAAACACCCCTTTATATCAGTAATTGAAGTTAACAGATCTAGAACAGCTGGAATTACACCAATGACCCACATCAACATTGTAGACTATGAGCTGCTGCACAAACCAAGCCACTAACACCCCACTTCCTCCACACTTGTGTTTGTCCTATTAAGTCACTCCTACACATTTCCTGCTAGGTCCCATCTTAGAACTGGGGCTTGCAGGTTCAGCGCCTTCCTAGGGCAGAAAGCATGGAGAGAGCAGAAATTCCTGATTATACCCCTTTGCTTTCAAGTCTCTGCAGGAGAAAGGAGCTTCACAAGTCCTGCCACACTCCACACACAAATAAGCACACTACCCTTTTGTAACAAGACTCTGGGGATTTTATTCGGTCTTTTAGTTGGGTATCATACATTCATTTGCCTTTCCTGGCCTTGATCTTCCTCAGGTAGAATTCTAGTTCCTTGCCTTCCAGAATATAGCCGTCTGCTCGGCCACACTGCCCAGGTCTGGAGGCGATGCAAGCTGTAATGAGAAGTCAGTCAAGTGAGGGTAAAAGAAATGAGAGCTACATTGCTACGGACTCTGACATGAGTATCCACCCAAACACGCTGGACTCTTTTGCGCCCTCTACTGCCAGTAATGGGTCTTCAAACAAATCAATGTTAGTAAGCATTTCCCTGAAAGGATCCTGCTTAGGCCCAGCTGTGGGGCTATGCAAGAGTGAGGGGAACGGTATGCACTAGTGAAGTCTTCTTCAGATATCCAATTGTCATCACTCCAATTCAGTAGCAGAACTGGACAGCGTTCTCATCACCAGAAGACTTCAGAATACAGATTCACCCATGCACAACGGCAGATGGGCTGAACAAGTAACACCCTTCACCTAAGAAAGCAGCTTACCAGAGAGGATGCATAAGCACCCTTCGGGCTTGTCTTCAGCATAGTACTGAAGATGCTACTAAGCCAACTGGAGAGCTGCTCCCATTGACTTAGCACTGTCTACCCCAGGGGTTAGGTCGGTATAACTATGTTGCTCAGAGGTGTGGATTTTTCACACCCTTGAGCAACATAGTTAGAATGATACAGGTCTGTAGTGCAGCGCTGGCCTTAGGCTTTTCACAACCCTGGCAAGTCTTACCAGAGAATGGCCTATGGAGAATGACCACTAGCCAGGGCTCAGCAATTCCAGGAGCTGAACAAACGTGCGAGCTGGGATGCAAGAAATTTTTCCTTTCCACCAGGGCCAAAATTGCTGGACTCCCCAGAATCCAGACACATGAGAGGGAAGTGCTTGCTTATATCCAGTAAAAACATTTTACAACTAGGCTTGGAAGGATTTGTTTCTTCTAAACTTGCCAGATGCCCATTTCACCATACCAGCACAAACAGATGAAACAAACATTTCCAGCGACAATTCTCAACATTTCCAGATAGCATTTGACTTAACAGTTTGATTTAAAGATATTCACTTGGTAGATTTTGATATGTGATGCTCACAATTTGTATTTTAATGGTTCTAAAGCTTTAACTTTTTGAATCTGAACATCTACAGTTATTAAATAATTACTACTGACTAACACCCCATAACTTCCTAGAACTGAACAATTTAGATGAAAATAAATGCTAAACACAAACACAGATCGCTATCAAAATTATAAAAATCAAAGCTTACTTACAACAGATGAACTCCCCCATCACTCTCAATCTGCACCTCTGCATGGCTTTATCAGGCTGGCTAATCCAGACAGGATTTTAGAAATGCTAATGAGAACAGCTTCTGCTCTGGCACCTTCTCTTTGTGCCTGTAGTCTGCTGAATTCTCCCTCCCTGGGGACTCACCAAGCAGCTTTCCCTGCTGGAATTGCTCCTCCAAGATGCTACTGATCTTGGCGTTCTTCTTCCGCTCGTCATATTTCTTCTGGATCTTCTTTGAACGCTTCTTGTTTAAGATTTCCTCCTCTTCAGGAGTCTGAAACAAAGCCAGGGAAAGGACTGAGCAGACTGCGTTTAAATGTATGGCTGTTCACCTTTTTGTTGGAAGCCTCTCACTGCATTCCATTTTTCTGCAGTGATCTCTCTATATTCCCTCCAAGTCCGGAAAGGAGCAGAAATTGTTTATGCAGGAAAAGGCATGACTTTAGAGCACAATGCTCAATTGTTATGTCAGACATAAACCCTTGGTGTTTCCAGTACCACTTTGGTGAACACTATAGTGCAATAGCCCTAGTTACAGTCCTAGCCCAAAACATGCCCGATCATGTATGGAGAACACTAGGGTAGGAGATGTGGCTACTGACAGTGAATGTGTTTCTGGAAAAGCAATTGGTCCCCATCTTCCAGCAATGACTGCTGTTAGTCATTGTCCACGCACATAGAACAGAACATAAGAACACAAGAATGGCCGTACTCGGTCAGACCAAAAGTCCATCCAGCCCAGTATCCTGTCTACAGAAAGTGGCCAATGCCAGGTGACCCGGAGTGAGTGAACCTAACAGATAATGATCACGTGATCTCTCTCCTGCCATCCATTACCACCTTGACAAGCAGAGGCTAGGGACAAGATTCCTTATCCAGCCTGGCTAATAACCATTAATGGATCTAACCTCCATGAATTTATCCAGTTCTCTTTTAAACCCTGTTATATTTCTAGCCTTCACAACCTCCTCAGGCAAGGAGTTTCACAGGTTGTGTGCGCACCATCTGAAGAACTTCCTTTTATTTGTTTAAAATCTGCTGCCCATTAATTTCATTTGGTGGGCCCTAGTTCTTATATTATGGGAAAAAATAAATAACCCTTCCTTATTCACTTTCTCCACACCACCCATGATTTTATATACCTCTATCATATCCCCCCTTAGATTCCTCTTTACAAAGCTGAAAAGTCCTAGCCTCTCTAATCTCTTCTCATATGGGACCTGTTCCAAACCCCTAATCATTTTAGTTGCCCTTCTCTGAACCTTTTCTAAGACCAGTATATCTTTTTTGAAATGGAGACCACATCTGTATGCAGTGTTCAAGAACTGGGTACACCATGGATGTATAAGGGCAATAAGATATTCTCTGTCTTATTCTCCATCCCTTTTTTAATGATTCCTATTTCATTTGCCATTTTGTTGCCCAGTCACTTAGTTTTGTGAGATCTTTTTGAAGTTCTTCACAGTCTGTTTTGGTCTTAACTATTTTGAGCAGTTTAGTATCATCTGCAAACTTCGCCACCTCACTGTTTACCCGTTTCTTCAAATCATTTATGAGTACATTGAATAGGATTGGTCCAAAACTAACCCTTGGGAAACATCACTGGTTACCCCTCTCCATTCTGAAAATTTACCATTTATTCCTACCCTTTGTTCCCGTCTTTTAACCAATTCTCAATCCACGAAAGAATGTTCCCTCTTATTTTACCTCTGCTAGTCAAAATCCTTAGATACGAGGCATGAATGCAGCTGCAACCTCAACCAGCCTTTGCTGTTAGTTTACAGGGCCTGGGATCAGGCTCCGGAAAGGATACGCACTACACAGAGATATAAAACTCTTCCAAAAGTGCGAACTGCAGAAAGTCTGAACTACTCTCCTCCCCAAAAATCAACTGAATTTCCCTTTCCTCAACCAGAGTGGAGTAATGATCTGAATTTGCCTCCAAACCAGACAATGTTAACAGGCCAACCTATACCCACCACTCACTATCCAACAATAAACTGAACAATCCAAACTTCCCCCTCAAAAAAAAAAAAAACAACAACAACATTGGAAGCAGGACTCAAAATTCCTACGTAACTGACTAACATGCAGGAATCTTTTCTAGAAGCAGAAACTTGCTCCCTTCAGTGAGGGCCCAACTTGCCCACTGCAAAGTCTTCTTCAGCACGTCATCCTGTCATCGCTCTCCATTCAGTAGCAGAACTGGACAAAGTTATCATCACCAGAAGACCAAGGAAGCTTTAGAGGCAGGTCTCTAATCTAACACTGCCATGGGGATAATGGTTTTAAGGAACCAGCATTCCCTTTGGAACAGTCATGGGACACCAAATGAGAACATCTCAAATGGCCAGAGCTGGTCCTGAATGCAATTCTGAGATACTGTTTAAAACTGCCATGAGGCTGAACTGAGAGCAGTGACCAGTATTACGCAAGGCAGGAACGCAGGGCAGACACTGCAATCCCTGCCCAGCAGGCAGACTGCCACGATTCACACAGCATCAACAGATTTCTCAGCCCAGCACGTACCAGTTTAGCGCCCTTCTTGCGTCCAAGGGGCAAGGCATAGTGGGCTTCATACCACTGTCGGTATGGGGTGCTGTCAATGAGGACAATGCAGTTCTTCACCAGGGTCTTTGTCCGCACCAGCTCATTGTTGGACGCATTGTATACCACATCAATGATTCTGGTCTTGCGGGTGCAGCCTTGGGATAACAAGGGAATTCATTAAACCACACACAAGCCAGACAAACTTTTACAGTAAGTGCATCATAAACACACAAAGCAGACAACACAGCCTCTCCAGTGCTCAATCCACACCTCTCCAGAAGTTAATCCTCCAACCACTTGGCAAGTCCTTTGAGTATATCCTTTCCTCTCCCCGTGCAGCCTATATGGGTTCAGGAAAGAGACCTGCAAATGGAAGGCTACATACGCTGTACATACAACACTAGATAAACACCAGCATGGTCCTGTGCATCCTCCTCCTCCCCCGGGTCTCATTTGTGGAAATCAGACTTCTCATCTGAAAGTTATTACCACACAAGTTGCAAAAAAGGCAAGTGCAGAGAGTCACAGTCCGATCCTCGAATCCTTCCTACTACTGGTAATCAACCCCATGGAAGTGAACGGGACTCCCCCAACAGCAAGCACTACACTGTTTGCAGGATCAGGATTTAACTTTGGAATCTGAGCCTCAAGCTGGGTTTCCTCCCATCTCCCCCACAGACCTCTGGAGACCACAGGTCATTTTTATGGGAGTCGTTTTGCTTTAATAGTTTTAGCAGTTGCCATCCCAGGGGACTCAAGTCTTTAATTTGTCCACAGGATAAGCAGAGCAGCAGTGCTGGTTTTCCCCACTGCTCAGCAATGCTGGATCATGCCTGTTGGTTACAGGGAAGCTCAATCTTCTCAGCCCATTCAATTTTTGGCCTCCTTGCTGAGATTGCTAACAAGGGATAGTGATTTTCACAGTACGGCTACTTCTCCACTAGTAACTGGAAAGAGATCATTTGCCCTCTACCACATGTCAGACAAACTACCTTTCAGTCATCATTAACCTGCACCAGATCAAGTGTTGTATTAGTTGCATTACAGAAGCATCCAAAAGGACAGCTTGGATTGCAGTCCACTGATCATGCCACAAGCAAAAGACACTCCTTGCCTCCAAGAGAACTGGTGACTACAGTAGAAGGGTTACGGGGGAGGGATAGCTCAGTGGTTTGAGCACTGGCCTGCTAAACCTAGGGTTGTGAGTTTCATCCCTGAGGGGGAGATTTCAGGATATGGGGTAAAAATGGGATTGCTCCTGCTTTGAGCAGGGGGTTGGACTAGATGATCCCCTGAGGTCCCTTCCAACTCAGATTCTATCCCCCTCCTCTCACCTTAATGCCTGACTCCTTTTCAAGATATCTTCCTCACCCTCTAATCCCACTGCAGGGCATTCGCCTTCAAAACCATCTGTTCCAGCAAACCGTTCCATTGTCAAGGACCCTCACACTCTCCTTTCTCCTGAACTGTTTAGTCTTGCTTTACTTAGATAAGAAACACATGGGGACAGGGAGCACATTCTGCTGAAAGCTGTAAATCCACATCAACGATTTGACAATCACGATTTGTTTTTAATATGAAAACTCCAAAATAACTGACCCCCTCCTGAGACAAGAGCTTCTGTGAGCAACGCACTCAGTGTAACTATGACATTCCTATCACTGTGAGCTTTAGAGGCCTCCAAGACTTCTAATAAGCCCACCTAAGGCCAAAGTTATCATCATTATTCACACTGCTCCAGAAGCAAACATTGTATGGACAGTCACACTGCTGAAAACCAGCATCCACGCTGTTTGCTTGTATTATTCTTCCAATCTAGCAGTAGCAGCGATGGCTGACACAGTGAGAAAAAGACTGGGCTGCTTTCCAGAGGCAAGAGGCCCACATTCTCATCTTTCTACTTACATTCAGAGCCCCATGAGAAGTTGCCAACGTCCAAGCGCAGAGCACGATATTTCTTGTTACCACCACGAACCCTCACTGTGTGAATTCGGCGTGGGCCAATCTGTAACAACGAAAACACAGCTGCTAACAATATCCTCTGGGGAGAGCAGACAGTGAGTTTCAGGTTGAAAGGCAATGTGGTCAGTGTAACTATGACAGTCCCTAGCATTGGCAGGTGCAGTAATTGCAACCGAAACGGTCCATAGCACCCACCTAAGGTGAAGTTCTCATCACTCCAATTGCCTCCTAACCCAGTAACACGCCGAACTAATGTAATGCTGAAATCCCACAGACCGGGGATGGGGGAGGAGGAGAGAGGAGATGCCACTGCTCAGAGGGAAACAGACAGAAATTAGAGTACTGATTGATAGAGCAGGGCATTTTCACAAGCCCTTATCACTGGAGCATGAAGCCAGAAACTAACACAGCATTTTCTAAGCTGGCCAGGGCAGCAACATCCAGTTATCCCCAACATCCAAATCCCCCCCCACCTTGGTATTGGCAGGAGGTCGCCCCAACTCATACTTCCTCTTCTTGTGGTAGGGCTTCCTTTTGCCTCCTGTCTTGCGACGCTTGTGCCAGTTGTCCCTAGAGATACCTGGGTAAAAACCAAAAAGCAGCAGGTCAGAGAGGCAGATCATCCCGCCGGATGGCACAACAGCAACGCTCTGAGTACTCAGCTCTCCAAGGTTGATTTCCACATGGTGCATTCGGTCTAATGCAGCAATTAGAGAAGTTTCATCACAGATACTCAGAACCCCCTTCCCCGACGCGTTCAGCAAAGCCAGCACATGGCGAACAAGGAAAATGTCCCATGCCAGGCTGGGGCCTTTGCGATCACGAGCCCTGCGCCCCAGCCCGATCCACACACACCCCCCCCCGCCCCAGCGGGATCAAACCCACCTGGGTGCAGGACGGGTCTGTCTGCGCTGAGACCTCATCCCCGCTGCAGGGCCCCGCCACGCGGGCGGGGTAGAAAGCGACAGAGGTCCCACACCCGCAAGGCCCCTACAGCCCGAGGAAGCTCTGGGGCTGCAGCGCACCCGGCCCTGCCCTCACCGCACTGGACCCCCGCCATCCTCCCTCCTCCCACCCCGCCGGGCCCCCCCGCGCCGCGCCCGGTCCCGCGCCGCCGGCCCTGCGGGCGGATGGCGACGGATGGCGGCAGGCGCGGAGCCGCGGCCCTACTCACCCATCCCGAGCGGCGCCGGCTGCAAAGAGGGGCCGCAAAGGCTCACGGGGCGGTTTGTGGGGCCGAGATCTCGCGAGACGGGTACGTCACACCGCCGAGGCCGGGAGTGCCGCTTACGACACCCCGCGGCGACCCATCCACGTGACGCTGACGCGCTAGCTCAGGGGTTACGTAGGTTCGGCGGGGCTGGTGGCAGTTAGTCCCCTGCCCGCCTTCTAGGCCCCGGGCCGGGCCCATGTGGCGGGCGGGTCCGCCCCGCTGCACCCTGGGCACAGACACCCCCCCCCCCAGGCCTGGGGAATGGACCCGCCGAGCTCCCCCGCCCCTCGGATCTGGAGCTGCCCCTTGCCCACAGTGCGGGGCACGGCCCCTTCCCGGGGACACCCCCCAATAACTGCCCCTTCCCGGGGACACCCCCCAATAACTGCCCCTTCCACAGATACCCCCCAATAACTGCCCCTTCCTGGGGACATCCCCCCAATAACTGTTCCTTCCACAGATACCCCTCAATAACTGCTCCTTCCTGGGGACACCCCCCTAATAACTGCCCCTTCCCGGGGACACCCCCCAATAACTGCCCCTTCCCGGGGACCCCCCAATAACTGCCCCTTCCACAGATACCCCCCCTTGCGCCCTTGGAACAGCCCCTTTCCCTAGGAACTGCTGCAGGGACAGTCCAGCCCCGGGAACAACCCCCGGACCAGGCCCTGCCCCCCGGACAGCGAGAACAGCCCCGTGCACAATCCTTGTCCTCCGGGCCTTGGTCGCCACCTTGTGAAGTGCCCAGGAACAGTCCCCCCTCGGGAACATCTTTACACACCCCAGGGAAACGCCTGCCACACTCCCTCCGTGAGCAAAAGTCTCACACCATCGCTGGACAGCCCCAGACACTAGCAGTAAGAGCCAGGACCGGTTCTAATCGCCAGGGATGTGTATGGGCCGGTCTCAGGGCTGAGCACTCTGTCCGAAGAGTCACAGCTTCATCAGGATCTGGGTCGCTTTTAAACAAACTGAAGGTGAAATGTTCTTTATAATCCCCCCTCTTTTCTGATCTGGCACTTGGCATCAGAGGCTGGTATGAAAGCGGCTAAGAGGCCTATATGATCTGGGTTGTAGAAATAATGTCCTTAAAGGCTTGTCCTGGCTTCGGTTTATATGGAGCTGATGTCATATCCTTTTAATGTCAAAAGAAATCACGAGTTAAGCGTCTGGACTTCAGTGTTTCCATATTAGCTCCTAACCTTTGATTGTCCTGTATTTGTTGGGGGAAATGGAGCTGGGATCTTCCAACCCCATTCAAATCCTCTCCAGGTTTGGAAACATGCACTTTCATCAACAAGTCTAGCTGGAAGTTAGTTGTTTAAACTCAGAAAGGGCTGAGCATCAAAAAACGCACCAGCCATGGTGGGGTCTGGCAGTTTGTAACCTGGTTCTTGCATGCCAGGTCCAGTCCCAGGAATCTGGATATGGCAGCGGTAAGGTGGGGGAGGTGCTGTCTTGTATTGTGGACCAGCTTCTGCTGGGGAAAGAGTTTGCATTTTGCTTCTCTCTCTCTCTCCCCACCAGAAGTTGGTGCAAGAATGACCTCCCCGCCTTGTCTACAGTCATTGCGGGAGAGCAGGTGCTGTCATCCGCTCCAGAAATTGGAAGGCCACCTGATCCCTTTTGTTACCTGCCAAGTTAAGGTGAGTGCACAAGCCGGCAGCGCCGGTTAAAGTTGTTCCCCTTAGGTGAGCCGTAGCTCAGCGAACCCCAAGGATCGGAGCGGAGCTACTCTGCAGCAGAGACAGACCAAGCAGCAGGTACAAGACCCGGTCCCGCCCCCCGTTGAAGAGAGACTCAATGTGCGAGATCGGGGCTCCTGTTCCCTTTGCAAGGGGTGTGCATGCTCCGGGTCTTAGCCCCCTAACACGCCGGTGGGGGG
>ML677352.1:46777508-46850224 GCA_007922305.1 Dermatemys mawii
ACCCATTCAAATCCCGACTTGGATCCTCGGAACCGGGGACACTGGGAGTCAAATCAGCCCCTTGAGCAGGGACGAGCTGCACGGCACGCAATGCACTGTGGGTATGTAAATGAGATGCTCAGGTCTGATTGGACGGGCTCTCGGGCAGAGTCTTCGGGCGCGCTGGGCAGCTCGCCTGAGAGGCGGGAGCCGCTTTGAGCGGCGCTGCCCGCCTGTGCGCTCGGCGTGGCGGGGCGGGTGACAAACGGGGCCCACAGTGGAGGGGGTGACACCGCCTGACCCCCGGCGGTGACCAGGCCGGGGAAGCGGGTCAGTTCTCGTCGGGCACCGACCCCGGGCGGGGAGCGAGAAGCGAAGCGCCGCGTCTCGCTGTCCCCGCCAGCGGCGGGTCCCCGGTACAACCCCTCGCCCCGCCCCCGCGCCTTGTCTCAGAGCCCGGACTCCTGCGCCTGGCCCCGCTACCACAGCCTGGGCGGGACCCCGGGCGCTACCGGGAGCTCAGGGCCCCGCTGTCCCGGCCCCGCCTTCTCTGGGCGTGACGCAGGCGCCCGCCCACCGCGGAGATCGGGCCCAGCGCAGACCGCGGCCGGCGAGGGCAGCTGGTGAGGCTGCGGGGCTCTGCGCGCTGAAGAGCCGGGGCTGACGAACGCAGAGCGCCGCGCCCGGGCGGGGGGGGGGGGGTCGGACTGGAGGGGCGGAGCCGCGTGAGCACGTATGCAGATTTATTGGCGAGCAGAGCATTGTGGGAGCGGGAGCGGGCTGACAAGCAGAGCCCGAAAGTGGCAAGGGGTCTCAGTGTGGAGAAGGATCGGGGCCCTGAGGCCGCTTCGGGGCATCACGCGGCAGTGAAGGCCGGAGTGGGCAAGGCCGTCGGCTGGGGCTATCGGCCCCACCGTGGGCTGTGAGTGTGGGGCGAGCGAGGGCGGTCGGCGGCTGGGTGACAACAGTTTGTAGCAATGGGGGGGAGGGGGTGATACCATGATCATGAAAGTTGTGGGGGTGCTTGGGGGCAGTGCTTGCCCTGGCGTGGCCTTGTGTTAAGGCTTATTCGTTCGTGTGCGGGTGTTTTGGTCTCCCCGGTTTTCCCAAATGCGGGAGACTGGACTGTATGTTGTGTTGGGGGAGAGGGGGGGAGCGTTTGCTCTGTCCCGGGTATTTGCTCAAATCTCTTCATTTTTCGACAGGAATGGTTTGTTCCGGTTTTTTGTCTCAGGTTAAACTAAGTTTCTCTCTGTTGCTTTCTGGTTTCCAGACTATTTTTGCGTTTGCTCTCTAGCGCTGGTCACTCTAGTAAGGTTCATTTTCGTGCCCTGTTTGACTCCCCAGGGAGCTGCCAGGTTTTATTTTCTGTTTCATTCTTTACAAGGAGCTCGTAGCGCGTTTGGTGGTTTCTATTGGCGCTCGGTACAACAAAGGGAAGTAAAGCTCGGAAACTAGGCAGCTCCTTTTGGGTTCAGACAGGGCAGGGGAGCCAATCTTGCTAGAGGTGTAGCAAGCCTGGCATTCAGCCCGAAGGAAGCGGGGCAGCTTAGTGTAGAGTAGATTATTGCCCTCTGGGTCAGTGTTACAATGTACAAACACCTCTGATTATTCCATGAACTCAGCAATGACCTGTCATAGCTGGTGGTCATTGTTCTTGCTTCTTTTCAGCCACTAATAACGAAGTTATGCGCATTCCAAAGTGGGTGGATAGTATCCACTGCATGCATCTGACGAAGTGGGTATTAGCCCACGAAAGCTTATGCTCTAAAACTTTAGTTAGTCTTTAAGGTGCCACAGGACTCTTTGTCACTTCTGCAATTCCAGACTAACACAGCTACCCTTCTGATTTTTGCATAGCTTAAGTCTAGATTATTAAATCCCTTGAGCTGTGACGCCAAACTCTGAAGACATTTTAGAATCTCTAGTTATTTTATACTAGAAAATGCTCATAGAATATGTCTAACAATACAGGTTTTGATAAATGGCCATACTCATTACAACTACCATTTGGGCTGCTAAGTAGATAGACATTTGTCTGTCTCAGTGGTTCTCAAACTGTGAGTCAGGAGTCCAAAGTGGGTCACAACCCTTTTTAATGGGGTCACCAGGGCTGTCATTAGGTTTAATTGGGGATTGGTCCTGCTTTGAGCTGGGGGTTGGACTAGATACCTCCTGAGGTCCCTTCCAACCCTGATATTCTATGATAGATTTGTGGGGGTCCTGTGCTGAAACCCAAGCCCCACTGCCTGGGGCCGGGGCTCAGGTTACAGGCGCCCTGCTTGGCCTTGAGCGCCAGCTTTGGCCCCGTGCCTGGCGTGATAGGGTTTGGGTTTTGGGTGGTGGGGATGGGCATGCTCAGACTTCAGTCCCCCCTCCTGGGGTCATATAATAATTTTTATTGTCAGAAGAGGGTCATGGTACAATGAAGTTTGAGACCCCCCTGGCTATCTACTTGTCTCTAGTGTATTTGCCCTTTAAAATATATATAACTATAAAAACATTTTGACAGTTTTTTGTCATAAAAATGAAACGAGGATCTAGACTCACAGACTTAAATATTTTCTTTCTACCAATGTGTGAGGGGGAAAAAATCTGTTAAAAGGCTGTAAATACAAAAAATCTTCCAAGCTGCCTGGAGCAGCTGTGTGGGAGGCAGACAGTCAGGGCCCAGAAGGCTAGTATAAGAAGAGGTGCAGGGCCAGATGGAGAGAACAGTTCATTTTCCTTAACTAGAGCTGGAGAAGAGTTCATGGTGTTCCAGGCTTCTTGCTAGGCCTCCATTAGGATAAGGCCCTGAGATAAGGATGGAACATGTGTGGGAGTCCTGATGAAGTGACCCAGGGAATTAGAGCAGTAATGTAGTTTATTTAAAGGGATGTTGCAAATACCTGCTATCCATAGAGTTCCTGGCTGAGACCTGGAGTAGAGGGTGGGCCTGGATCCCCCAACCAGCTACTGGGAAAGTGGCCTGGACTTTAAGGCACCCCAGAAGGGGAACTGGAACTGTAATGACCCAGCTAAAGAGCTGGGGCCAGAAGGCCCTGAGAGGGCAAAGACATTGCCTTGAGGGAAAGAACCCTGAGGCATTGCTCTGTTCTGGAGCAGGGACAAACTGAGAGAAACATTACAGAGGGCACTGAGCGAGGCTGTTGGATTTGTATCCCAAAAGGGTTTTGTGTCACTTTTATCTCACAGACAGACTGTGTATGACTTGGTCAGAGAACTGAGTCAGCAAAGACCCACTGCAGACTGGTAGAGAGAGAGAACACAGGCACATGCATTCAGCCAGGGGGTATTCGTGAGAAGTGAGTGCAATGCTGTTACAGGGACACAGACCAATAAAAAACAGAGGGTTGACATGTGCAGAATGTAGGTGTAGACAGAATCACATTATAACAAGAGAATGCCCAGAATGGGAAAATGAAGCTCCCCCTGGGAGTCTCCAGCAGCAACCATCCCTCTACAAATGATTGAGCCATGAGAGACCCATCAGACCCTAACACTGTTGTGAAGGATGGGAGCATGACTATATTTGTAACTGGTGCATAGGTAGAGTTTCTGTGTGCTTGGGCAAGCAGAACTTTCATTGTACAGTAACTTCAATAAAACTTGTGAAACAGACTAGACCTCGTATGTATAAATGTCTGTGTGGTCACTATTCCGGGGCTTTATGTGTTCCTAATGACTCTAACTTTAAAACAAGTAGCAAAGGTGACTTTCACCCTGGTAAGCTTGAAACTGTAGCCGCCAGATCTTGAACTCAGTTCCCTTTTGCATGTGGCCAGAGGAAATTAAAGATCCCAGGTCACCTTTTCAAGAGTCAGAGAAACCTTGGTTTTCTGACCTACATCCTGTCTCAATGAAACAGACTGTAATGTCCTGGACTGTTTGAGTTCCTGCATTAGCCTGATAGTTGCTGAGCCAGAAGAACTGAGCTACAGAACACTTGTATGTAGATTCCCTTAGGGCTGTTGCTCTGATCTCACAAATCCTCTTTTCTTCAGGTGCCACTGGTCTAAGTCCCCTGTACTTTGAAAACCCTGAAGCTTTTACATACAATCGCCCATAATCCCAGCCTGACTCCAGATGTCCAGCACCTTACTTCTTAACTTGTGTATGTTTTCATTTTTTTTTAACATTAGTTTTAATAAAGCTATTACTAAAGCTTTCTGGCAGAAGGCTGGCTCTAGCTGTCATTTTCATCCTATCTAATGTTCCCCCTTTCAGACCCAGCCACACTCCATCTTCCTGAGCCCTTATCGGTGTATGTCCAGCAAGCCGCTGCAGCAAAAACCATCGGGTAAGAAAATTCAGAGCACAATACAAAAGGAGACTTGGGGTACATCTACAGTAGGAAATTATATAGAATTTATAGAAGTAGATTTTTTTTAACAGATTGTATACATTCGATTGTGTGTGTCCCCACTAAACGTGCTAAGTCGGCGGCATGCGTTCACAGTACTGAGGCTACCATCAACTCTCAAAGTGGTGCACTGTGGATAGCTATCCAACAGTTCCCGCAGTCTCCGTCGCCCATTGGAATTCTGGGTTTAGCTCCCGGTGCATGATGGGGGCAAAAACATTCTCGTGGGTTTTCCTGGGTGCATCTTGTCAGCCGCCCCTCCCTCCGTGCAAAGTATGGCTTACAGTCGTTTCGCGCCATATCACAGCAAGCATGGAACCTGCTCAGCTCATTGCTGCAGTTGTGACCATTGTAAATAACTCTTCCTTTATCCAGCAGTATTTGCAGAGCCTGTCAAAGCGGCTGAGGAAGCGACAACAGCGCAATCGTGATAGTGATGAAGATATGGACACAGACATTCTTATAAGAAAGCCATGTGGTGACTGGGCCATCATGGTGACATTGGGTCAGGTTCATGCCATGAAATGCTGATTCTGGGCCTGGGAAACAAACACAAATGGGTTGGACCGCATAGTGTTGCAGATATGGGATGATTCTCAATGGTTGAGAAACTTTCTCATACGTAGGGCCACTTTCATGGAATTTTGTGACTTGCTGTCCCCTGCCCTGAAGTGCAAAGACACCAAAATGAGAGCAGCCCTCACAGTTGAAAAGCGAGTGGCTATAGCCCTGTGGAAGCTTGCAACGCCCAACAGCTGGGAATAACTGGTCAGTTGGGAATCACTTTGGAGTGAGCAAATCTACTGTGTGGGCTGCTGCGCTGCAAGTAGCCAACGCAATCATTGACCTGCTGCTATCAAGGGTAGTGACTTTGGAAAATGTGCAGACCATTGTGGATGGCTTTAATGCGCTGGGGTTCCCTAACTGCGGTGGGGTAATAGAACACATATCCCTATCTTGGCTCTGGAACACCAGGGCAGCCAGTATGTAAACCACAAAGGGTACTTTTCCATGGTGCTGCAAGCATTGGTGGATCACAAGGGATGTTTCACTGACATCAATGTGGGATGGCCGGGAAAAGTGCATGACGCTCACATCTTCAGGAACTCTGGTCTGTTTGAATAGCTGCAGGAAGGGCCTTAACTTCCCAGACCAGAAAATTACAGTTGTGGGAGTTGTAAAGCCTATAGTTATCCTCAGGGACCCAGCCTACTCCTTAATGCCATGGCTCATGAAGCCGTACACAGACACCCTGGACAATAGTAAGGAGCAGTTCAACTATAGGCTGAGCAAATGCAGAATGGTGGTAGAATGTGCATTTGGACGCTTGAAAGCTCACTGGCGCTGTTTACTGACTAGGTTAGATCTCAGCAAAACCAATATTCCAATTGTAATTGCTGCTTGTGTGCTCCACAATATCTGTGAGAGTAAGAGGGAGACATTTATGGGAGGGTGGGAGGTTGAAGCAAATCGCTTGGCAGCTAATTTCACACTGCCAGGGCGATTAGAAGAGCGCAGCAGGGCGCACTGCGCATCAGAGAAGCTTAGAAAGCCAGTTTCATGCCTGGCCAGGCTACGGTGTGACAATTGTGTTTGTTTCTCCTTGACGTTACCTGCCCCCTATATATATTGAAGGAAATAAAGTCACAACTGTTTAAAAACCCTTCTTTATTATTTGTTGAACAACACATTGAGAGAAATCAGAAGGTAGCCTGGGGCACGGGGTGGGGTAATAGGTTAGGAAGGGCTAGGGGAGTGGAGGAGGAAGGAAGGACAAGTCTAGAAACCAAATCAAAATTTCGTATATGCCAGCCTTCTGCTGCTTGGGCAATCCTCTGGGGTTGAATGTGCGGGTCCCCAGAGCCTCCCCCACCGTGTTCTTGGGCGTCTGGGTGAGGAGGCTATGGAACTTGGGGAGGAGGGAAGGTGGTTATACAGGGGCTGCAGTGGTGGTCTGTGCTCTTGCTGCTTTTCCTGCATTAGATCCACCAGACAGCAGAGCATGTCAGTTTGCTCCCCCATGAGCTTTAGCATGACATCCTGCGTGCTTTCATCATGCTCCCACCTCCTGTCTCCGTGTTCATTGAACGCTTTACGGGACTCTGCAATTATTTGCCTTCATGCTTTCAGCGGGGCACTATCAGTGGAGGAGGACTGTATAAGCTCGGTGAACATGTCGTCCTGAGTGTGTTTTTTCCTGCCTTCTAATCTGGGCCAGCCTCTGGGATGGAGTTGATAGGGGGCGTGTTGAAACATTTGCACCTGCAGGAGGAGAAAAAGGGAGGGTAGAATTTTAAAAGATACATTTTAGAGAACAAAGGGGAGACCCTTTCTCAATGAAACAGGCAATTCATAGTACACAGCACATGTTCTTTCTGTACAAGGTCGCATTTTGCCTTTTATACTGAAGTGCCTGCCAGTCTGGTGTGACCAAGGCATCACACGCGGCTCGGCAACAGAATTCAGCTTGCAGGCAGACATGGTAAGGCCTGGGGCATGTGGGGTTCTACTTCTTCTGCATTCATTTCAATGCTTTTGGACTGCAGCGCCCCCCTTTCCCATACCAAGCAATGCATGGTGGGTTTCTCATTTAAAAGGAGGGCCTGGCCTGTGGTCTCTCTGGGATGATCGCTTCACACAACCCTATACCCCGCGCCCTTTAGGCCCAACGCCGACAACCCTGTGTGAAAAGATTACCCCACCCCCACCGCATGGCTCCGATCAGGCTCTGATCAGGGATGAGCCCTTTAAACTAAACCAGCGTGGACAGTTTCCCTCCCACCCCATACCAAGTGGCTCTGATTTTGCCTCAGACAAACGCAGACATCCCAGCGTGAACAGACACCGCAGATTGTTCACTTAAACAAATTCTCCTCTTTCAACCAGGTGTCCATGAATGAGATCACTCTCGTGAGGCTAACGCAGAGAGATAAAGAACGAATGTTGCTTGCATGAGCCTAAAACCCAGGAGCTTTTGCTGCCCTGCTCTGTTCCGCAATGATTCCCGACTACTTGCTACTGACCTGGTGGGGTTTAGTGTTCTACCATGGAGGACGGAATAAGGCAGCCCTACCCAGAAACCTACTGCAAAGGCTTGCGGAGTACCTCCAGGAGAGCTTCACGGAGATGTCCCTGGAGGATTGCTGCTCAATCCCCAGACACGTGAACAGACTTTCCAGTAGCTGTACTGGAGGTGAATGCATCACAAGTCTTCAGGGCAAATTACTCATTAAAAACCCTTGCTTTTAAACCCTATATCGTACTTTAAAGATACACTCACCAGAAGTGCCTTCTCCGGTGTCATGGACCGGAAGCCCGCCTTGGGAGTGGGGGGAGGGTATTGGGTCCAGAATTAAGAACAATTCCTGGCTACTGGGGAAAACAGATTCCCCACTTGCCACCTGTGCATTGTCCTCCTCCTCCTCCTCCAAAAACTCATTCTGCTCTCTCCATGCGATTTCCCCCTTGCAGGTGTCCATGGACCATCGTGGGGTAATGGTGGCATCACCCCCCATAACTGAATGCAGTTCATGGTAGAAGCGGCATGTATGGGGCTGTGACACAGAGCGCCTGTTCGCCTCCCTGACTTTTGGTAGGCTTGCCTGAGCTCCTTGATTTTTACATGACACTGCTCTGTGTCCCTGGAGTAGCCTCTATCCGTCATGGCCCTGGAGACTTCAGCATATGTATCTGCGGTTTGTTTTTTTTTGAACGTAGTTTTGCCATAACAGATTCGTTTCTCCATACTGCGATGAGATCCAGTATCTCCCGTTCGGTCCATGCTGGAGCTTGTCTGTGAATCAGGGACTTTGTGGTCTCCTGTGATGGTGGACTCTGCCTGGTCGCCTGTGAAGGTGGACTCTGCATGGTCACCTGTGCTGATGAGCTCGCCACCGTGCCCAAACAGGAAATGAAATTCAAAAGTTCCCGGGGCTTTTACTGCCTGCCTTGCTAGTGCATCAGAGTTGAAAATGTTGTCCAGATTGGTCATAGTGGAGCATTCTGGGATAGCTCCCAGAGGCCAATAACGTCAAATTGTGTCCGCAATATCTCTAATCCGGAACTGCCATGTCGATTTTAGTGCTACTCCACTTGCCGAGATGGAGTACAGAAACCGGTTTTAAGAGCCCTTTAAATTGACAAAACCGGTTTGGTCGTGTGGACAGAATCAGTTTTAATTCGAATTAACTCGGCTCATTCCAAAATAATCGTGTATTGTAGACCAGACCTTATACAGGATATAGAGAAGCTGCTTCCTTTATGGAGAAAAGGCCAGTCATCCTTCACAGTGAATCTGAGTATTTCCCTGTAGCTCTACAACTCCTCCATAGCGACCTGGGTGGGCTTTCATCCTTTCACACCAGTACTCAGGAGCTTAGAGAGAAGCACTTCTGCTTGGGAACCAAACTCCAGATCCTCCTCTGTTACTAAAAACAACACCTGAACTTATCCAAAGCTTTTATTATAGGTGAAGTATAATATCATCCTTTACATCTCTAATATTGTGGGAGGAACAGCGCCACAATAACACTGCATATAGTGGGGCTGGAAGCATCATTCTGAAATCACTCTGGAAGTTAATTTTACAGCCTGAGATGCCTGAAGTGCAGGGCCCCTGTTCCACACCACACCACACCCACACAACATGGGCACGCCCTTCAGCCCTGTGCAGAGGCTGATGGCTGCTTTACAGCATTTACTGTAAATACCCGGAGGTGTTTGTAATGTGACCCCCCTGCTCCCAGAGAGAACCAGGAGTCCAGGCTGGGGGTGGAAGTGATGTGAGCAGTGACTCACTGGGGCACATGCTGAGTGGGGGAGGGGGTTCGCTGGAGTGGGGATCAGTGATCCCTCTTTTCCATTATCCCTGATTATTTGGGTCCTGCAGGCAGGGTCAGGGTTAGGGCCTCGCCTACCCTCCCCTGTAGACCCGGGCTCCGGACAGAGGGGAACCCTGCATGGCGTGGCAGTACCACGTGTAGCTAGGGAACTATGACGGCTCCGCCCACAGAAGGACTACATTTCCCATCGTGCACCGCGCGAAGAGGTCCCGCTGCGCTCTGAGAGCGGGGCCCGCGGCATGGTGGGAGTTGTAGTTCCTCTTAGGTGTGCAGGACCGGGTCCCCTCGGCATGCTGGGAGATGGAGTTCCCCGTACACGCACAGCATGCTGGGGGTTGTGGTTCCGAGGCCGCGTTTCCCGGTAGGCCCTGCGGCACGCCGGCGCGCGGAGTTTAAATCAGCGGCGGTTGCGGGGGCCCGCCATTGCTAGCTGCTGATTGGACGCGGTACCGCTGGGCCCACGGACCCCTTCACCCTCCCTCATTGTTTAGCGGCCCCGAGGACCCCCCCGGCGCTATGGACTCCGCGGTCTGCAGCCGCCTCCAGCCCGGCCGGCTTATTAAGATTCAGCGGAGCAACGGTGAGTGCGGGGGGAGCGTGCGGCGGGGGGGGTCGGGTCTGACAGGATTGACCCCCGCCGCTTTCCGTACCGCCCCCTTCCGCGAGGTGGGGGGGGTCTGGCTCGAGGGGCCCCTTCAACTTGGGGGGGGGCGGGTCATACAGCTCCCCCGCCGGTAGAGCCCCAGATGTGTGTGGTGGGGGGGACACGCCTAGGGCTGAGCCCCCATGCCCAGCCCCGGTCGTTACTGGCCGAGTCCCTGCCAGGGCTGGGGCGGGAGGAGAACCGCGTCTCTGCCCCCCGCTCTCCTGCAGCAATGTTCCGGTGACTGGATCCCCTGTGTCCCCAGATCCTCTCCTGTGCCACCCCTCCCTAGGCAGCCAGGTCCCACTTCCCGTCTCTGCACTTGACCGTCCCCCGAAGGGTGATTCCTGGCCTGTCTCTCATTGACTGTCATCCTGGGGATTCTCTCCTGTGTCCAGACCAGTTAGGACTGCCCCTGCCCTCAAAAACCCTTCGCAGCCCCTCCCGGCTTGGTACCCTTTGCGAATTTTGTAGACGTGTACATGGCTGTTATCCAAGTCATTTACAAAAGTTTTTAATAGAGCCAGACCCCTGCCAGGTCCCCACTCCATATCCCCTTCCAGCTTGACTGTGAACCACTGATAACTACTTAGGAGTATGGTTTCCAACCTTAGGTTTGTCTAGGATCTATTTCCCCACTTTGCTTATGAGAAGGTCACATAACATGGTATCAAAGGCCCTACTAAAGTTGAGAAATCTCACATCATCTGCTTTCTCCTATCCACAAGGCTTGTTACTCTCCTAAAGAAGGCTATTCGGTTAGTTTCACTTGGTGTTTTTCTTGCCAAATGTGAATTAACTGTTACTTATCATTTTACCTTCTAGGTGCTTACCAATTCGTTATTTGTGCCCATTATCTTTCCAGGTACTGAAGTTAAGATGACTGATCTCTAATTCCGTGGGTTGTCCTCAGTCCTCTTTTTATAGATGGGCACTATATTTGCCCTTTTCCAGTGCTCTGGGATCTCTCTCTCCCTCCACAAATTCTCAGAGATAATTGTTAATGGGTCAGGGATCTCTTCAGCCTGTTTCTTAAAATATTCTAGGGTGTATTTTGTCAGGGCCTGCTGGCTTGAAGACATCTGACTTCTCTAAGTAAGGCCTGGTCTAGAATAGAAAATTAGGTCAGTGTAACTACATCTCTCAGGGGTGTGAAAAATCCACCGCGCTGAGTAGCATAGTTACACCAACAAAAGTCCTGGTGTAGATGGTGCTAGGTCAGCTGAAGAATTCTTCTGTTGCCCTAGCTTGGGGTAGGCAAACTTTTTGTTTTGGGCCACATCAGGGTTGCAAAATTATATGGATGGCCCGATAGGGAAGGCTGTACCTCCCTAAACAGCCTGGCCTCTGTTCTATCTGCCCCCTCCCACTTCCCAACTGCTGATAGCCCCCCTCAGAATCCCTGACCCATCCAACCCTCCCTTCTCCCTGTCCCCTGACTGTCCTGACCCCTATCCACATCCCTGCTCCCTGACATGCCCGCCAGGATTTACATGCCTGTCCAACTGCCCCCATTCCAATCCCCAACCCATCCTACCCCTTCTGCTCCCTATCCCCTGACCTCTATCCTCATCTTCACCCCCTGAAAGGCTCCCTGGGACTCTCACACCTATCAAGCCCCCCCCAGACCCCATTCCCTGACCGTACACTCTTCCCCTCCCCTCCCAACCTCTGCCCCATCGAACCACTCCTTGTCCCCTGACTGCCCATCGGGACCCTGGCTCCTCGCCTCCTTACCATGCTGGAGCCAGACACACTGCCATGTAGCTGGGCAAGAGTGGCGGGCCAGAGCACTGGCAGCACAGTGAGCTGAGGCTGCAGGGGAGGAGGAGGAGCTGGGGGCTAGCTTCCCTGGCCACAAGCTCAGGGGCTGGGCAGGACAGTCCCATGGGCCAGATGTGGGCAAACTATGGCCTGCAGGCCACCTCTGCCTTAGCTACTGCTTCTCAGAGAGGTGGATTACCTATATCAACAGGAGAATCCTCCCCTTGCCATAGGTAGTGTCTGTGCTGTAGCATTTTAAGTGTAGACATATCTTAATTCTTAACTTGTTCTTCACCTATTTTAACCACGGCTTCTAACCCATGTACACTAATGTTTACTCTGTTAATTGTCCAATCACTGCTAATCTTTCCAGTGAAGACCAAAACAAAACAGACATTTAATAATTTGGCCATTGCTGTATTTTCTGTTTTCTTTCTCTCCTTATTGTGTAATGGGCCTACTCTAGCCTTGGTATTCCTCTTGCTTCTAGCACAGGGGTGAGCAAACTTTTTGGCCCGAAAGCCACATTGGGGTTAAAAATTATGTGAAGGGCCAGGTAGGGAAGGCTGTGCCTCCCCAAGCAGCCTGGCCCAGCCCTCTGTCCAACCCCCAACCCAATTCCCACCCCCTGACTCCCCCTCGCAGAACCCCCAACCCATTAACCCCCCCCACTCCTTGTCCCCTCATTGAACCCCTCCAGAGACCCCCCCACTCTAACTGCCCCCCCAGAACCCCACCGCCTATCTAAGCCCCCCATTCTTTGTTCCTTGCCTGCCCCCTCCCAAGATCCCTCCACCCTAACCACCACCCCCGAGGACCCCACCCCCCATTTAAGCCCCTCTGCTTTGTTCCCTGACTGCCCCCTCCTGAGATCCCCCCCAACCACCACTGCTACCATCCCACCTAAGCCCCCTCCCCTTACCTTACTTAGCTGGGCGCTCCTTTACCAGGCTCCGTGGGGCCCCACAGCTCCCCGCGCTCCACCCGGCCCCCAGCCAGGGAGCGCTGGGGCACGCCACACTGGGCCCAGCCAGGGAGGACGGGCCCCGCCAGAGGGCGGGGACCCGCAGCATTTGTGCTTGGCCCAGCACCTGGGCCGGGGAGCGTGGGGCCCAGGTGCAGCCGTGCTGTGCCCGGCCAGCAAGTGCGAGGTCCCGTGTCTCCTGGCGCTCCAACCTGCCCCGGGCCAGGGAGCGTGTGGCCCCACGGCTCCCTGCGCTTGGCTCGCCCACGGCTGGAGCATGGGGACCCGCGGCGCGGCACACCGCGCTTCTCCCAGCGCCTGGGCTGGGAGCGCGGGGCCGCTGGCCCCGGGCCCCAGCTTGCGGGCTGGATTAAAATGGTTGGCGGGCCACGGTTTGCCCACCCCTGTTCTAGCATATTTGTAAAAAGTTTTCTTGTCACCCTGTATGTCCCTAGCTAGTTGAACCTCATTTTGTGCCCTGTCTTTTCTAACTTTGTCCCTACATACTTGTGGTTTTTGTTTTCTTTTATATTCATCCTTTGTAATTTGGTCTACTTTCTAGGGATGTAAAAGGTTAACTGTTAATCCCGGTGGCCCTGCATCAGGTCAGCGAGATTGGTCCCGACCATGCCAGCGAGACCTCGGCTGGTCCACTTGGACTCTGGCCCTGGCTGGATTGGCCTAAACCCCCTGCATGTCCCCCCTTGCCCCCAGCTGCCTCAATTAATGGTTAACTGGTTAAACAAGATAATTTTAATTATTTAAACGGTTAATCTTTTTAACTGATATTTACATCCCTATTACTTTCTTCTATCTCTGACTCTTTGAATTTCAGGCCTTTTTTTAAAAAAAAAAATAAAAAAAAAATCTCCTCCTGGTTAAGCCAGGATGGGTCTCTTATCATATTTCCTATCTTTCCTGTGCATTCAGATAGTTTGCTTTTGGGCCCTTAATAATGTCTGTTTAAAACTGCCAACTCTCCTGAACGTTTTTTCTCTTAGGACTTGCTTACCATGGGATTTTGCATACTAGTTCAGAGTTTGCTGAAGTCTGCCTTCTTGAAGTCCATTGTCTTTATTCTGCTGTTTCTCATTCTATCAGTCCTTAGCATACTCCACCTTTCTGTTGGGGATGAGGAGGTCGGAGGAGAGCCCCCTTCCACCTTGGGTCTCTGGGTTGCAGCTGGGACAAGTCCCTTTCTCCCCTGTCCTGACGTCAATGGGTATGCAGTGAAATTGTAAGAGCTCCATGCTGAAATGGGGCTGTCATATTCCCTATGGATGTGTGTGTGCACAATCCCTTCCCCCCATGTGTGCTTTTTCTCTCTGAAGCATCTGATGCTAGCCAGTATTGGAAGACAGGATACTGGGCTACATGCACCATTGGTCTGACCCAGTAATGTTGTTCTTATATTCTCATTCTTGCCTTTGGTTGCCTCTGTTGGACTTGCTGCTTGTGATGCCCTCTAGGGGACTGGTTTTCTTACAGACTTGGCTTTTTTCCTTTCCGTTATTGATGAAACCTTTCCAATGATACAAGACTCTGTCCTTTCCAAAGAAGATTGAAAATGAAGGGATGCTGTAAACATGATGTTTAGTAGATTTCAGTGCAATTTAAAAAGTGGTTTCTGGTCCTAAACAGACCCCCCCTTTCAGGCAATCTTTGTGGATGTTTTTCTTTTTTGTGGGATTGTTTTTTCCAATTAAAAAAAAAAAATCTTTCCTGGTTGCTGTGTAGGAAAACCCATATAAATAGAAAAACGTTTACAAAGTGCTGCCAAAATAAGCTAAGTAAGCCAGAAATCTTTTCTTGTTCGGCCTCTAAAAATAGCACATAACACCTTTTCTGGCAGAAGTGTGGTCTTTAATGCCACAGCAAAGGAATAATAAAAGCTTAATTTCCTTTGGGCAGCTGCGTCCTCAAGGGTGTTGTACTCTTGGGAAATTGCTGGCTGACAGCAGAGTTAACAGCTTCATTGCTTTTTTGTGTCTTGAATGTTTATTCAAGATTTATAATATGAAGGCCATAGCTCTGGGTACAGAATACTGGCAAATTCCTCTCTGAAAAACTAGCCTTTCCATCTTGAATTGGTGTTATAGAGCTGAATATGGGCACTTATTCTCTTCAGCAAAAGTTAAGTGTGTTGTATTGAATGACCTGATGAATGTGAATTTATCTTTAATCCTTAGGCTTAATTCACAGTGCAGTTATAAAGACTGTAAACGTTGAAAGGTTGTCTGTCTCGGTAGAGTGGTCAGAAGGGGAATCAACCAAAGGAAAAGAGGTGAGTCAGAGGTGTCCCCGTGTTCACTCTATCTGGAGTGAAGCAGCAACTTTGAGTATCATAGTTACAAAACATGGGGCTTAAATCCATGACTATTCAGTAAACATCCTTGAGGCTTAAAGCCAGTTTTCTTGCATGTGTTTCATAGAATTCTGTGGCTCATTAGACTGAGGGTTAAAAATATAATCTTAGTATTTCTGTCACCTAGGACAAGGAGAACAGCTTGGACAGTTCACTTTTTGTTTGTAGTATGTTCTAACGCTCCAGATTCAAATGCATAAAAGTTGTAGTAGTTGGTTTGGAAATGCTGCAGATAAAGGTTTATCTGCTATATTACGTTCCAATGAAAATTAAGATTTTACTGACCTTACAAAAATTAAGTCTGCTTTTTACAAAACTTTTATTTTGAGCCATGTTTGGCTTTGGCTCTTTAGTTTGAGGGTAGGAAAGCTGTGAAAATTATCACTCATTGCTGGAAACTGGATCCTATAATCCAACTAATCATAAATAATGATTACAATAGTATTGCGACACATGGTGCCTCTGAAGACCATGTTCTTTTTCTAGTAAGAATAGTTGATTCAGAATAAAAGTAAACGCTTATGTATTTCTATACATACATTTGTTTTATGACTCATAAGTGATGAATTGTGACACTTTCATTAGTGCTGTACTGTCATGCTCTTAAAAAACCCCCTGCTTATGCAACCTTGACAACTCTATATCTGTGTTCAGGACATTTAATGATCTCTTAAAAATTTTCTGGAAGAATTCCCTAGCATATGGCAAAATGTGAGATTAGTTGGATATTTTGGACATCCCATACCAAGTTATGCATTAAAACTATACTTAAACTTAATGATCCAATAAAATATCTCCATTGTCTTTGAAAGACTGCTGAGAGAAAACTAATGTTCTGCCAGACATTTTCCCACTCTGTTGGCTGTAGAAATTTTTTTCCTTGTTTCCCATTTGTTTTGGAATTTGATTTTGTAAATCGCCTCCCAGTTTGCACAATTTACCACATTCCTTTCTTTAGTTCTGCTTATTTTATTTACCCTCAGGGAAACTTTTGCTTTTCCTGAAACTTAGTGTGTATTTACAGTGAGGAGTTTGCTCACGAGATCCCAGATGTCTTTGCAACAGATGGGGAATTAACCGTGAGGTTTGGGCCAGAGTCCAGCTACTAATTGCATTGTCTGAGACTTGAAACTCTTATCAGATCTATGCTAGTCAGAAGTCTAAATATGTGCCGGCAGCTAGCAGTAAGTTTGAAAGATGAGGTGGCGCTCTGACATTGAAGCTGGATATGCTATGTCATGCATAATCACCATTAATAGATGTTTAACGGGCAAATTAGTTTCAGCTCTACCAGTGCAAACCCATGATCATAAGAAGTTAAACAGGTATCATGGGGGCCTAGGTTTTTGAACTTGCAGAATCTCCAGAGTGATCTGCTATCGTAATGAGAAGAAACCATGACTGTCAGAGCCCAGGTGAGTTTGAGGAACTGGCATTTAACAAGGTCTTACTTAGAAGTGTGTAAACTTGATGATGATTGTCCTGGGTTTCCATAATACTTGGAAAGACAGTCACATATCTATATATTTTTACTCTTTTGTATGAAAACAATTAATATTGCATTTCCTCCTCATTTTACAGAGGATTAAATGACGTTTTTACCTAAAGCCTCTAAAAGGTTAATATTTAATATATAAACTTAACTTAACTTGTGCAGAATAGGTGCTATTTCAATATTAGAGGCAGCTAAGTTTCGGTGGAGGATGAAGTGATAGTTGTATAATTATGTGGCATTCAAACTCAGTGTTTTATAAGGTTATCTTTATACAGTAAAAATAAGGGGGAGAGACTCAGTTTGTGCCTAAGTTTTCTCCTTCATAGACCAACTCCTCACTACCCCCCTCCTCTCCCACAGACATCTTGTGACGTCACATTTTTCCAGAGCTGCAGAATGTTGTAGATAAAGGATTATGACTTCACTACAGGGTAAAGCAGGTGTTTGGAGGCTGAGGTGAAATCACTTATTTACTCCCGCTTGCAAATAGCAGGAGGGTGAATATGGGGAAAATGCAGATGAATTTAATTGTTTTGGTTTAAATGATGAATGCTTCATTTACCTCAGTGTGAGTAGCTTTTTAATTATTTCAATAAGCACAACTATATTGTAAACTTGTAATGCTCTCCGAGAGCATAAATCCTGGAGTGATTAAACTCTTTACTAAGATTAGCCACAAGAGATTAAAACGGTGACAAATGTGCTTTGCTAGTGTTTTCAGAAGTGCTCAATGGCTCCTGCTGAATGGAGTGGTTGGCGGACCCTGGTAGATGGTCTAACTAGCAGATTTCTATTATAGTCAGATTAGACTGCTTAAATGGAATTTAAAACAGTACATTACTTATCAAGGCAACCCTAATTTTTCACATCAAACAAATGAGTGCTTTGTTTGATTGTCTTTATTAAGGTTTATGTCAAGTTATTTGTCTTCCATTGGAGTTAGAACAGAAATTGTTTACTATCTAAATCTTGTCTTTGCCTTTGTAGATTGAGTTTGAAGATGTAATAACAATAAATCCAGAGATTTTAGAAGAAATTCCTTCTGCTTCTGATGTGAAAGAGAACCTGCCTCTGCAGGAGAATGTAACTGTACAGGTATGAAATCCTTAAACTCTTCAGACTCTTGTTATGGTACTAAAATTCAAACAGCAACATGTCAGAACATAAATAACATTGCAAAATAAATACAGATTATTTTTAAAACTGCTTTGATTCTTTCACTTATCTTCCATTTAAAACTTTGAGTCTCTGGGTATGCATGTTTTGTTGCATTTGGATTTTTTGGGGCTTCCTGTGCTGCTTTCTATAAAAGAATAGGCACATTATTGTATTTGTTACTTTATATTAATTATATAATGCAAAGAGCATGGTAGATGCTTCAGATACTTACTGCAGTGGCTTTTTAACTTTTTGCAGAAACAAAAACGTAGAACAACCCTTTCAAAAATTCCTGCTCCACGAGAAGGTAAAAATGACTGTCTTAATTCTTGTCTATAGTCCATAAAACAAAAATAAATTATGCTGGAGATTTACTCTAATTTAGGCAACACAATGCTACAAAATGTACTAATTAAACAACTCTACTTTATGCTGGTTCCTTATTGAAATTTGAGTCTTAAATTAGTTGTAAGGCATTCTGAGGTTTTTCTACGTCTTGAAGGGCTCCTACCTTGGGTACCCTAATGCAGGCCTACTGCCAGCAGGTTGGTTTAATATGTCTATGAGGTGGCATTTTGGTAATTGTAACTTGCCTTTTATCACAACAGTGTGTTTCCTCTTCCAAGTTATACAGTTCTACAGGCTTCAGGGGAATTCTTACTACAACGAATACTAGTAAGTTCCACTTTGCAAATTCCATAATCCAGTGGAAAGTGAGTGCATATAGAGGCTCCAGAATAGGGTCAATGGTTCTTGTGCCAACAGAATAAAATGTTTTGAATAAAGCTAATTGAGGGTTGGCATGTTGCAAGGGAAGGCAGTAGGATTCATAAGAGGTGGTTCTTCCTGGGCTGACAGGTAGCGGGGAAATAGTTTCCTTCCCATAGCTAACTTAACTTTTCTCAGATTTTAGTTGACTAATTTATTCCTTGGGGCTTTTTGTTAGTTTGGGGAGGAAAGATTCCTAAACTGTGTGCAGTTTGCCATGTCGTGTTAATGGTCACAAATGTGACTAGCTCTCCACAGAATTCTAATTCTTTGAATTAGCATCCTATGCTAGCTATGTTCTTCTTGCCCCCTGCCATTTTGGCTCAGCCTTCCTTCCTTCCAAAAGTGCAGCAAGCCTACTGCTAGTTACCATTTGTTCTGTCCAGTGCAGTAGTGCTAAGTTCTGGAACGGAAGGCTTCCACCCCAGCTGCTACTTGCTTTCTGAACACTCTCTCTTGGTTCTCTGTGTGATGTTGGAGATGGATGGCAATACAAATCTTGTTGCAGGGACTGGCAGATCTGACAGGAACCCAGGCATTGCAAAGTGACACAAATCCAAGTTCCTGTCACTAATCCAGGGAACTCTCCGTAAAACTGGTAGACTGGAAATTGTACTAGGAGTTAAGTAGTGATTTTCTCTAGATTGGTCACTCCCTGGAAGTGAATGGCTAGCTGACCAAGTGCTCTTCACCCAGCTAGTCACTGACAGATGGGTAATGCCTTCCCTAGAGTGCTCTGAAGAATACAATATAAGTGAAAACCTGCACTGCGTGTTGCCTGGCTATTGCGCGAAAACACTGGGGCAATGGTTCTCAACCAGGTACTTAGAGGTCTTCCAGTGGGTACATCAGCTCTTCTAGATATTCGCATAGTTTTACAACAGGCTAAATAAAAAGCACTAACAAAGTCAGTGCAAACTAAAATTTCATACAATGATGTATTTATATTCCTCTATATACTAGACACTGACATGTAAATATATTTATATTTCATTTGCTTTATTTTATAATTCAATGATTAAAATGAGAACAAGCAATTTTGCAGCAAGTGTGCTGTGACACTTGTATTTTTACATCTGATTTTTGTAAGCAAGTAGTTTTTTTAAGTGAGATGAAACTTGAGGGAGTACGCAACACAAATCAGACTCCTGAATGGGGTACAGTAGTCTGGAAAGTTTGAGAACCACTGTCTTAATGCATAAAGACCAGCTCCAAATCCAGGAGGAAAGCAAAGTAGTCTGTGTTCCCTTTTGCTAAACATCTATGCTACAGCAGCAGGGGACAATATCCTCCTAATTTGAACCCTGCATTACATTGGTTAGAAAACTTAACACTTTGAGGTTCTGCAGACCTCTTAGGCTGAGCACATAAAAGGAAACAGAATCCCCATTAGTGTGTGATATGTACTACTGCATCAGCTCCTGAGGGAAGCTAAAATAAACATAACTTTTTCAAAGTTAATTGTAAAACTGGTTCTGCCTAAATTGATGTAGCCAGTCTCCTGAATTATGGTATTCTGTCAGGTTAGGAAGCAGTGGTGTCACCATAGTGCATGACATTTCTTTCTGTAATGAAGTGATCAGAGTGCTGGAGACTCAGAGTGTTTCTGGTGAGCTCAGGTTTGGAAATTGTTTCACTTCACAAAGGACACAGCAATTAATTTCACCTCCAAGCATAATGAAAGTACAACTCTCTTTTGTTCCTAAAGTGGCAACGGTGACACCTAATGTCTCTGCGCCTGAGCAGCAGCAGCAGCCAGGTAAAGAAGTCTGGCGTGATCTGCACTGAGCTTCCTGGGCACAATCACAGTTCCTGTGCACAGGGTTTATTCACAATTCTAATCCACATTTGGTGTGCAACAGAAATCTTGTCTTCACATGATAATACTCATTGCTCTATTTTGGATAAATTCCTATGATTCCTAGGTGGTGATAGATCCAATTTTTATATTGCACTCCACATTTTTCATGTCAGATTTGCTTTCTTCACAAAAAGGTGTATTTTTCAACTATTTGAGTAGTTGGATGGCTTGGCATAAAAGCTCTCAAATAATTTGCAAATAAGAAGCTGGCCACTACCTTAAAGTAATAGATACCTAAATGGGCAACTGCTAGGACATTTACCATGCAAGCTGCAAGGGAATTAATCTTGAGATAGTGCAGCTTTTATTAGACAGATGCTGTAATTATAGCTTTTAAGTGAATTTAGCATTGGTGGAAGTTTCCACGCTAGCTCTAACTGTACTGAGGTGCCATGGTGATGGGCATGATACCTCCTCAACCCTCACCTGGAGAGACAGTGATGACAAAGAAGCCGTCTCCATGTATATGCTGTCTTTGGAAGTCTCCACAGAGACTTTAACTAAAGTACCAGTTCTGTGATGTGTGAACTAATCCAGTGACTATTTGACAGGAATTTACAAACCTTCATCAAGATCGGTTGCTCCAGTGACCAGGAGCATGAAGATGAACCTTATGGTCCTTTTCAAGAATGGTAGCTGAGGAACCTCAACATAAATTAATGAATTCTAATTTTAATTAAAGTGGAATAGGAAAAGGAATCCATTGGAAATGCAAATCTGGAGTGAACTATTTATCTTGCACTAGTGACATTTTTCAAGAACACACTTCACCAAATGGATAACTTTCTAGCACCCTGCCTCATCCTAAACTTCTCTAAAATTTGAGAGCATGCTGTGAATGGTATCTTTTTAACCAGGCTGCTTTCCTTTATTATAGTTTTCTTTCATGAGCAAACTAATCTTTTTTTGAAGAAACTGGCCTGCTGTTATCAGTGCTCAATACTCACCTTGAATTCTTTGTTTCCTAAGTTTTACGTAGCCGTTCTACCAGGATGTCTGTCATCACAGAATCCCAGGGCAGCCTCCAAGATAATGAGATGGAGGTGGATCCTTCCACTTCTACACAAACAAGAAACCATTCAACAGTTCCTGGTGAGTGGAGACAAGCCCAGTAAAATGTGATTAAAATGAACTGAATGTCTGAGGTGTTTCAGAATGCTTATCTTGTGGGTGCGCAAACTGTAAAAGCAGAAAGAGCTGACCAAAATCTCTTCCCCTTTAAACAGAGAAGGGAAGAGACCACAATCAGTCCGTTATCATGCATTTGACATAGGGCCTCTAATTAAGAGGGATCTCAAATCACTTCAGAAATTCTGCTGGCGTTGAAAAAATAAATCACTTAATTCACCACATGCATGTCTTGGGATGAATCTGACATCTGTTTAACAGTGCACAATAGCATATGTAATGCTCGGGTCTTTATCTTGGATCACATACATGCAAAGACGTGATCATGTAATTGGCAGTACCATAGTGCACACAATGAGAATAAAGCTAAAGGTCTGTATAGTACATCCTTACAGCAGAGTTCTGCAATATCTACATTGTTATATGTTGGCCTATTAAAGGAAACACTTACAGACTCTGAACTATTATTGGATTGGCATTTTTTTATACTAAATTACTATGAAGTGGCCACTGGGTGCCTGCATCCCAGGCAAGTGCTGTGCTTCCTAAGTTACCCCTATCTCCCTCACCTGCCATAGAATTGGAGGGCAGGATAACTGATGGCCTGACTCCTCTGTCTTCCCACCCTCCACTCTTGTTTTGATCCCTGCAAATTGGAAGGCTGTTCTTTCTCCCTTCTGAGGTCTAACAGATACTGTTCCAGTGACCTTCTTCTTTTCAACAGCTGGCCGAGCCCGAACTACCAGGCCACATTGTGCTACAGAATCCTCACTGACAAGTGTACATGAAGGTATAGAAGAACATCCATCTATAAGAATCAGCTCTTCAGCAAATCCAGGTAAATAAGGATAGTTATCTGAGGGCTGGCTAGCTCATTGACCAGCACTGCATCTTCAAATTTAAATATGGTACAGTTTTGATATGCAAACAGATCTGCCTGGAAGGACTGGCTCCATGCCAGAGTAGCAATACAATGATTTTCTAACTAGCTTTAGTAGCTGATGTCTTCACAAAGCATAGCTATCACTGGTCACTGTGATTTTTTGGTTTGGGGGGAGGGGAATCGCCCACACCAGTAAGATGACCTCCTACCTTTTAACTTAATGATGTGCTGCTCTGCCTAGTAGCCAGCTCACAAGCTGAAATTCTCCCCTGGTTTCCACCAGCCTAGTTACTCCTCGTTAGGTGACCCCCAACAGCCCATCCAGTCTCAAGTCTACTCTAAGCTCTGTAACTGCCAGGCACTGTGACTTCCCCTCTGCTTGTCACCCCTCAAGGGTATGAACAGCCCCCAGTTATCAGTTCACTTTGGCATGCACACTCCACACAGAGTGCACAGCAGAGACATGCTTGAGATAAAAATAAAGTTCATTTACTAGAAAAGCCACAGATGAACTAGTGAGGAAAGGCAAACATGAGTTACGCAGAATAAACATAGACACAACTTCAGGCTTTACACTTCTATATTGGATAAATTCCCTTTGTTAATAGTTACCCATTGCCTCAGAACAGTTTCCCACCATACTCCCTGTCGCAGAAGGGATTCAGTGTTTCATGGACTGCTTTCTGCTTAGAGGCTGCCTCTCAGTTTCTGAAGCCTTTGTCCTCAAACCCTTTCCTTTATAACAGGGTTTTCAGCCTTTTTTCTTTCTCTCAGTTTATGGTTGTTCAGAGTGTGGGGAATTCCCTCTCTGCTTGATAGCTGGGGCATCTCAGTGTCTTCCCATTAGCTGTAATGGTTCTGTTTCTCTCTGTATTATGGATCATCACTTGTTTTTGGTTTTGTGTAATCACCTGGCTCAACAGGAGCCCTTGCCTGCTGTGAAGTGTATTTGAAATGGTAGTACGGTGTCTGAGCACAATACTCTGGGTACATAGATTCAGACCCACAGCCAGTATAAACATCTCTGAATGACCACCACGTTCAGGACATGACAGGTTTTCATAAGACCTTACTTGACATATTTAACAACCTTGCATACAAAACCAGTTAATTCAGACTCTCATGGTGTCTGTAACTGGATTGTCACAACCGATAAGGAACACTCTCCAGGACAAGACTCTAGGTCATGATATCCTAGTTTGTACAAAAGAGGGTTTTGTATGCGTATGGGTGCAGGGGAGGGTGTAGATAAAGAAATTATTCTGCTTAAAAGAGAGTTGTTTGTGGTAACAACTTCACATAAAAGTGATGTAAATGTCTGTCTTTTTTCAGTTCGGAGGAAATCTAATATTGTGAAAGAGATGGAGAAAATGAAGAACAAGAGGGAAGAGAAGAGAGCTCAGATAAGTGAGATCAGAACAAAACGGGCACAGGTGCAGTATTTGATCAGGGAGTAACGCTTAGTTCTGCAGAATAAACTGGGATAATTAAAATTCTATTGACTAGCGTGTTTATAATGGTCAAACTAAAACACATTGTGGACTAACATGCCCAGTGTGTGGTTTCAATTTACACTCAGTGTGCATTTTGTTTTAAAGTGTCATGCATAAGGATGAAAACAACCTGTTTGATCTCTCCAGACTGAATTTGTTTAGGGGTCTCTTGGGTAGCTGTTTCTGCGGTTGAAGGCTTTTAAACCCGACTGTCTTTCAGTTGCAGGTGGCATTTCTGAATCATAGAAATGTAGAACTGGAGGGGGATCTTGATAGGTCATCTAGTCCAGCTCCCTGCACGGAGACAGACCCAAGTATTATCTAGACCAGCGTTTTTCAAACTGGGGTCTGTGGACCCCTCGGGGGGTCCTTGAGAGTACTCCAGGGGGTCCACTGGCCCCGCTGATCAACTCCTCCCCTTCCTCCCAACACCGCCTGCACACTGGGGAGCAGCTGTTTCCTGGCATGCGGGAGGCATTGGGCGGCAGGGGTAAGATCGAGGATGGGGTGCACTCAGGGGAGGGAGCAGAATCATGTCCAGGGCCATCAGCCCTGCCGATCATCTACGGTTGCTAATCCTCCCAGTTTCACCAAGTCTTCTGGAATCAGGCTCTATCTCCTGGAGGCTACTGAAGGCAAACCAGGAGGTTTTAGTCACTAAAAGTCCAGCAGTGCTAAGGCATGCTCTCTGCCTGTCCTGCTTCTGCATTGCTCCAGGAAGTGGCTGGCATAGCCCTGCGGCCCTTGGAGGGATGAGGTGGGGGAAAAGGGGTCTTCACAAGCTGCCCTTGCCCCGAGCTCCGACTCCACAGCTCCCATTGGCCACTGGTGCCCGCAGATAAGTACGCTTAATGCCCTGTTATTGCCCTGCAGGAATTTGATAGCAGCTGTCCAAACTGGGAGTTTGCACGGATGATCAGGGAATTCAGAGCTACTTTAGACTGCCAACCAATATCTATGAATGACCCAGTAAGTAAATATTTGGAATAATTGACTGCAACGTACCAATATTGCCTGTGATTTTTTTCACTCATTGAACACTAGTGCTTCATTATTGAAGACTTAACCAGAAATACCTTAACTTGCCTAGTTTAACTTGATGTAGGTATGGATAAGCAGGAACAGTGCTACATTATGGCTTAGTATTGAGCTCACACTGCAACATGGAAAAAGTAGGTTAAATCTTAGGAGTAACTTCAAAGCAGATGAGCAGAACAAGCTGTAAAGGTGATGGTGGAAACTGCCCCTTCTGGAGTTAAGAATACATTAAATGCCAGAATATCCGAAGAATCATCCTAGCTTTGGAAAAATATTACTCGGATCTGTCAATGACAAAACTATTGACCCATGTTCCAGACTCTTGACATGTTGGTCAAGTGCCTGTAACATGAGGAGGGTGAAAACTAAGCGGTGATGTTGTGAATGCCATCAAACTGCAGAATAGGGATTTGCCCAGTCCACAAATTCTTTAAATACCTCTTCTGACTCAGCTCAGCCAGGGACAAATGCAGAATGTGGTCTTTCCAAAACAAAATGATCCTATAATGAACTGGGATAAGAAATTCCTAAACTTACTGCAGTGTTAATGAAGAGCTCTGATCTAGTGAGGTCACTAGGCAGTTAACTTTGAAATATGCAAGTCTGTTGATTACAGACTAATGCAGCCAAATTCAGCCTTAGTGTCCCACTGAAATCAGAGCTACCAGAGGGCTGAATTTGGCACATTGATTACAAACATTGCAAAATATCATGTCTGCTTGGAGTTTTAATCAGTTTTGGACCAGGCTCTCCTTAGCCCAGCATGCCATGTATAGATTGTACAACATTTGCTGCAGGGTGAGCTTTCTGCAATAATAGGATATGGTCTTAGATAAGCTGCCAGCAATGGCTCTGCTCTGATCAGTAGTAAACTCTGGTGGTATTCACAGAATAGTGATGAGAGGAAAGGATGATATTCGGCCATTTCTACGCTGTTGACTTAAGTTTACCTACATTGGGTCGACATACAGTCGTGGCAGTAATTACTGTGGTGGTTCATGTCCACACTATCCTCCTTGTGTTGGCGGTATGTTCTCACCAAGAGCACTTCCACTGACTTAAGGGGACAATGTGGGGGACTGAGAGCCAGGGCTCTCAGCTCCCTGCTAGGCTGCCCCTTTCCTCTTCCACCACGAGAGGAATGGGACAGCCGCACCAGGCCTCTTGGATCCCAGCCAGGGGCATGGCAGCTGACCAGACTCTAGGTGCAGAGCTCCCTGCAGGACACAGCTGTGCTCCTGGTGGGGAACAGGGGCCAAATCCCTGGGAGGGCAGTTGGTCTCCCAGCGGGGCGATCCATGCCTGGAGCCTGCTGCAGCTACCTCTCTCCTGTTGGGGAGACATGAGGAGCAGCTGGGTTTCCGGCAGGGAGAGCTGCACCTGGTGTCCAGTTTGTTGTCCCAGTCCCATCAGGGAGCTGGGAAGCCTGCTGTGGCAGGAAGGCTCCCTGTGGGGAGCCCAGATTGCAGACTGAGCCAGGAGCCTTGGAGACAGCCCAGATGGAACAGACACCAGGCAGCAGCCTGGCTGCAGAGTACGGAGCCATGAAATTGACAAGAATGACAGCCAATAGATGCAAGTAACAGTTTTTACAGGGACACTGTGTCACCTGAACTACACCAACATAAGTTCTATGCCTCTTGTGGAGGCGGAGTTATGTCGGTGTAGTAGGGCACTTACATTGACAGGAGAGAGGTTGTATTGTGTACGCTGACATAACTTGGTTGATGTCAGCTGCCTTATATCAACCTAATGCTATAATGCAGACCAGGCCATGTATCCTTACGGCGTCCACTGCAATGCTGATTTAGCACAGGTGTGGTTGGGGGGAATAGTGATACTCTGTATTCAGTCTTACTGTAACCTGTCCTTCTCTTAAAGATAGAAGAGCACAGGATCTGTGTTTGCGTAAGGAAACGACCTTTAAATAAGCAAGGTAAGTGTGTATGTTTATTAGCCAAACTTAGCCTGGACTCTGACACCATTTGACATTACTCATTCATGTTACAAATATTTTTTCTATTAACAGAACTTCACAAGAAGGAATGTGATGTGATTACAGTTCCCAGCAAGTGCGTCCTGCTGGTGCATGAGCCAAAGTTGAAAGTGGACCTAACAAAATATCTCGAGACCCAGGCATTTAGATTTGATTTTTCATTTGATGAAACTGCTTCCAATGAAGTGGTTTATAGGTAATGCATCTTCTTACATAGTGGGTGTGAGCAGCATAGGATTAACATGGTCAGAATGAAAACAAAGAGTTACTACCTCAGATTGTCTTAGTTTAAAGAGATTGATATTTTACAATACAGCTAACCATATTTGGTTTTGGTAGAGACCAGTGTGGACTGTGAAACATCTAACAGCTTAGTTTCTGTCTGATCTTAATGTTTACTATTGGAGCCACTTCCATTTGTTGGGATTCCTGGGAATTATTTGAAGATTCTAAAAGTATAATGATTGCTGAAGCCACATATGGGCTAGTCAGGAGTCTGCTTCCTTTCTTTGTGCCTTATTCTTCTTTTTATACTTCTAAATTCCTAGGTTCACTGCGAGGCCTCTTGTACAGACCATCTTTGAGGGTGGAAAGGCGACATGTTTTGCGTACGGCCAAACAGGCAGCGGCAAAACGCATGTAAGTTACTAGCTGGTTGTCTTCTAAGGGCCTCAGATACCTCAGTTTAGATAAACTGATTAAAGCACTGATTTGGCTATTTAATGTAAATAGTCTTTCATCCAGCAACTGGATCTTAGTTTTTGATTGTCCTTTGAAATGATAATGGAGAGAGTTCACTTACCTTACCAAGAGGTGGGTTAGTAACTATTAAAACTTCAGCGAGCGAATAGCTGCTTCCTTTCGTATTGCAGAGAAAGTAATGAGGCTGACTTTGGCAATGTTATTTAGTGGTTGAAGACCAGGACCAGGCACTGCTCACTTGTAATCTTGGCTCTGTCACTCACCTCAGGCAAGTCTCAATCTCTATACCTCCGTTCTCCAGCCTGTGAAATAGGGCACTAGCCTACTCAGGAGGTGTAAGGATAGTTTTAGTATTTGGAAGATGTACACTATAAAGGCTCTCTGAACTCTTCCAGAATTACTTAATACACTTATAAAGATAAGCCTCTTATACATGGATACCCCCTGACCTGGATATTACTTGTGAAGTGGGCAGATCTTCATTGCTGTGAGTTGGGTATCTTAAGCTTTATCTTTCACTTCAGACTTTCTGCAGATGATCTGTGGCATCCTACTCTGGTCCTGGTTCCCTGCCTTCATCACACCAGCTTTTAGGCTGGGGAGACCTTGCAAGTGTGGATACTTTTTTTGCCTTTAGGATACAGGTGTCCCTAGCCTTTGTTTATCAGAGGGGGGTGGTGGATGGTAGGAGAGAGATCATTTGATCATTACCTGTTAGATTCGTTCACTCCAGGGCACCTGGCACCGACTAATGTCAGTAGACAGGATACTAGGTTGGATGGACCTTTGTTCTGACCCAGTATAATGTGTTATGTTAACATTAGACTTTCAGTAACTGGAATCTGTTTCCTTCCCCTGTAGCTTTCCAGTTGTTGAAAGCTAAGTTTGAATTTCTCTCCATTCAGGTCATCTGTCAGAGTAGCCTAATATACTGCTTTGTATGTATTTTTTTGGTAGTGATTTTCCCCAGGTCATGTAGCAGAATGGTCTAACTCAAACCTCTAATCCAGGGGTCTCCAAACTTTGAGACGAGGGCCATAATAGATTTTTGAAGGGGCTTTGTGGGCCGAAGCGACTGTGAAAAAATCCAATATATGCAAAATCCCCCCCGTTGCTCCTCCGGCTGCTGCTGCGGAGGCACTCATCCTTCTGCACATGCAGTTGCTGGCAGCAGCGGGGGAGAGAAGGGGTGGGGGGGCAGCGGCAGCTTCTTCACATGCCTGCTCGGCGTGCTTGCTCAGCTGCAGGGCCGGACAAATCAAAGCCGTGGGTCGGATCCGGCTCTCGGGCTGTAGTTTGGAGACCCCTGCTCTAATCAGTTAGTGCCAGTTGATTAGACAAATGACTACTTCTGATGTAAAAGATTGATGCTAAGAGAGAGAGGTCCAAAAAGTAGCCTAGGAATTTTCTTGTGGCTTTTTACTTCCCATTGGTGTTACTCAGACATGCAAAAGGAGCTATTTTCTTTGCAACTATTTTTACTCCTCATAATGGAGGCGATTCTTGGTTGTGGCCACTCCCTCTATACCTTATTGATTGAATCCTATGGGCTCATAAATGTTTACACTATAAAATATCAGGTTTATTTAGCTTCATCTAAAAAATTCCTGGTCATCAGTTTGGTGCTGCTACAGTCCCGCAGCAGAGTGCCTGTGAAATCAGAAAGAGCTTGGGCCACTTCCATTAGCATGGAATGGGCAGGTCTGTCCCAGCAGTGATGTTCAGTGATGTTCTACTAGGAGACCTACATACAAATTATAGGTAAGAAAACTACATTTTTCCAATTTTGATCACTGATCCAGAATCAGAACTAGTGCTGGAAAAAATGGCTGCTTGTGGAAGGACTTGTACTGTACACTGAGCCCAGTGTAGACTGATACTGGATCTTGTTAGGCTAATGATTTATATTAAATAACTCCAGTTCCAGGCTTTTGAGGATGTAGTGTTGATACCTGTTACAGCAATTAACTTCAGCAGCTACCTTAATTTTGTTGGGACTGAAAGCACTGTGGATGGATGAGCAAGATGGTAATCACAGTGAGACTAACAAAGTTCTGCCAGGTTTGGAAACAAAGTGAATTCTGCCTTTTCAATGCCACATGGAACATTTTGCTATCTTGGAGTGCAAATTTTTTTGCTCTCTGAACAGAGGAAATCAGGTTACATGACTAAGATCCCAAATTCTCGCTTGTAGATAAATAGTTGACTGGAACTCATGCGACTTCACCTTATATTTCATAGCACGTAGAGGGAGGGTCCCTTTGTCCTAGGTCACGGGTTCCCAAACTTCTTGCTGGTATGCCCCCATTTTAATGAATTATTTCTTCCCGGGATCCCAGACGACATGGAGGACACCATTTTGTGGAGCACACACGCTGTACCTCACACACACGCTGTACCTGTGAAGTCACTTTGTGCAAAGCAAATAGTGTCCTCCACACGCTGGGGATCGCTGTGACCCCGTGTGCTGATGGCATGACTGCACTTGGAGTAGGGTTACCATATATCTGGGTTTTCTCAGTATTTCCTCTTTTTTGATCCTCTACCTTTTGTCCAGACAGATTTTTCAGATAAGAGGAGAAACATCCAGGATCTTTCCACAGCAGACGTTGCAGCTCAGAAAGAGCTGGCTCCACATCCTGCATGATCGCTCTGCTGCATTCGCAGCTGCCAGATCCTATCCATCCTGGCTCTGGCTTCCAGCCCTGAGAAGGGGGAGATGCAGGGAGGTGCTGATGGACAGCTGTCATTGCATCCCAGGCCTGCGCCAGCCACCATGACAGGGAGCGACATTGCCCCTCACCTCAAGAGTGAGGCCACAGGCATCCCCTCTTCAGTGCCCTCTTTGGGAGCCTGAAAGATCACCTTAATTTGGGGTCGCAACCCACAGTTTGGTAACCACTGTCCTAGGGGCTAGGAAAAACTTGGTGGTCGCACTGACTAGTTCCAAATGAGTTAACCACAACTACACTGAGCTGTACTTTTATCCTGAATTGCATTGCGTAGCACCATGACCAAATAGTCCATTGAAATCACAGGCTGTTTGTGTGGACTCTTTTCCTAGAATACTGTTCGAACTACAGTTGAGTGATAGCCTGACTTGCTTGGACTGCACGTCTATAATGGCTTTTTCTTTTTAATAGACTATGGGAGGAGACTTCTCTGGGAAAACTCAGAATGTCTCAAAGGGGATATATGCTTTTGCATGTAAGTTGACTCTTCATTAAGCTTTCAAATCCAAGTTGTAGTATTTTTCCTTCATAAAAGACTTCAATAACTTCTCACATCTATATAGTAAAGTCCATAAGGCATTTATTTTAAAGTTCTTTATGAATAAATATTTTAAAAATTCCTATAAACTCTGGTTATCTATTATCCCCAATAAGCAGTGATAAATTTAGTTGCAATATTTATGTAAATCACCAACTGTAGACATTACCCAGTATATAGCTTCTGGATATAATGGTATTAACAGTTATTAGAGCAAAAAAAAAAAATTAATCAAGATCAAAACAAACTCTGAGGCAGAGATCTGTGTTCTTTGCTTACTGTTTGTTTTTGTTTGTTTTAACATGCATAGGGTATTACTACTAATTTGTTAGGAACAGCAATAGCCCTGAAGGAAAGCTTTTGGAGGAGGGAGTTGGATTTACTTTTGAACTCTCCCTTTCAAAACTAGAATCTTCCTCTATTTTCTGAACTCTATCTGCAAGTCTCCTTGTCTAGGAATCCCAACTAATAACACCTTTTTTGTTTGTTTTTTTTTGACAAGTGATTCAAAGCTATAGAGGATTGTAATGTTATGCCAAGTTAAAACTTGTCTGTATTAGCCAAGCCAGAAAATAAAATCGCTGATAACTTTGGAAGAAGCAGCTCCTATAATCCCTTTATTTTTTTCAGTCTAATGAGGATACTGCTGAAATCAGATTCACTTGGAGGTGTCTTATTGTACAGATAACTCCACTGCTATCCGACTGGGGCAATTGTCATTCCAACTACTAGATACTATAACTGCCTTGCTATGAAGCATTTTGGAAGGAGCAGAGTCCAAGAGGTAGCTGAAATTATTGTTCTAAAATCTGGATAGATCATGTTTTTTCTTCCTTTCCCCATCAGCACGCGATGTCTTCCTCCTTCAAAGCCAACCCAGGTACAGGAATCAAGATCTGGAGGTCTATGTGACATTCTTTGAAATATACAATGGAAAGGTGAGATCTTGTGTCTTGATTTTAGCCTGAAGTTTTTGACTCTGCATTTGATACATGGTACGATTTTTTTTAGCTATCTGCATGTCATTGCTGGATCATGAGCCCTTTGCGCCCCTGGTATTGAATTGGAAAATCTGGGGTATGCATTTCTCATATGCATAATTCCATGCTATCTACCTGTCCTTTAAATGAGGAAACTGTGAAATAGGTGTAGGGGATGGTTCTTTACTAGTGCATCTCCATCTCCTTCTTAAAATACAGGTGTTTGATCTCTTGAATAAGAAGGCAAAACTCCGAGTGCTTGAGGATGGAAAGCAGCAGGTCCAAGTAGTTGGCCTCCAAGAAAGACAAGTCAGCTGTGCAGACGATGTGATCCGAATGATTGAGATGGGCAGTGCCTGCAGGTTTGTCTCCCTGGGCTTCTGCTTCCTTAATGATTTTTCAGCTTTCCAGCCATTATTTCCTATTGCAAGTCTCTATAGGGTATCTCTAGTCAGGCTTAAAATAGGGGGCAATGAACATTTTCCCCCAATAACAAGCACATGCCTCAGCAGCTTGACTCTAAGGGAGACGAAGAAAATCAGCCAGTAGACCAAATGCTAGAGATGGAAAAGCATGGACGTGGGAGTCTTGCAATAGGTTTTAAACATGGCTAGCTCATGCATAATATTCAAAACCTATCAAGAGAGCTGTCTGGTTAACAGAACCATGGGATGTGTTTGTTGTACAACACCTGTACACTACAGGGTACTGAGTGGGCAGCAAGGACTGTCTGACACTAACTGCTGGTCATGTAACAAATCCAAACTCTTTGAAGGCTTTTCCTATACCAGGGTTGAAAAACAGTGGTCTCAGCATGGCTGTGCATTGCTGATTTCACACAATGTGGTGGCTTCTCTGTGAAGCTCCCCTCTGGTAGCTAGTTGAGTTTTTAGATAAGTTTTTCCTCCAGTTTGTAAGAGTTCAATAGCAAGCAGTCATGTCATGACTCTGAAGAGGCTGGACGTGCAATACAAAATTTAGTTTAGAGCAGGCCTTGTGTATAACACTGAATATCTGCATTGATCTACCCTAGCCCATTCTTAGTCTGAAACTCCCCAAGCACATTCAGCTCAGGTTGACGATTTTTGTTAACCTTTCCAAACTGTAAAACTTCCCACAACAATATGTTATGAAGAGTTTGCCAGCCTTTTCAGGGAGTAGATGGTAATGGAGGTCAGGGGAGGGTGGGGTTATGAAGGTAGCTTCTCTACCATCATACTAAATGTCCACACCCATATGTGGCACTTCCTCAGTGCCCAGGATTGTGTGTCACCTTTTTTACCCCTGACCTCTGGCAGGAGGGAGTTTATCTTGTGATAGCTTGTCAGCTCTTGTACAACACCAGCCTTTCAACCACTCACACTCTCTTCAGGACTCTGCCAGTCCTGTTTTGCTATGCAGGCTATTCAGTGCACCTCAGAAGCATCTGCCTGTAGTGTCCAGCCCCTCTCACTGGACACGCACAGTAATTACCAAGTCTGCTGTCTCCCAAAGAGAACAGTTTGATTCAATATAGGAGTCACACTTTGCTTAATAACACAACACTGAGATGTAGTTATAATACAAAAAAGAATCCGTTTATTAGTGAAGAACAGAGATTCAAATGAGTAGTTAAGTAAGAATATTAAGATCTGGTTACAAATAAAACAAAATATAAAATGCAATCTGAAGTCTACACTGATTAATGATTACGTTTCCTATTCCATCAAGTAGCAGTCCTTTCTAGAATTCAGTCTTTGACAGAACTGCTAGATTTTCAGTCATTACCTGGGTCCAGATTTTCATGAATCCTCCTATGTCCTACAAAGGGGTTCTTTTCCCTTCTTCACTAGTTCAGTAAATCTTTGAAATGTGTCCTTTTGAAATGCACCCCCAAATAAGACTTCTTCCCAGTTGCTTGTTCTCTGGTATGCTAGTGCTATGTTGAGTTTACATCCCCTCCCCATCAACCTGTTTTTCCTGTTGACTCTCTCTGCAAATAGGGCTTCCTTTGTGTCCACTTTACCATGCTTAATTTACATTGTACAGAGACTTACCTTCCCTCATGCTTGGAAGAGAATCTGTTTCTCCCTTTGTTTAGTTACAGACTTTAAAACATAGTATCAGTAGGCGCACACAATTCATCATATAGTGTCAGTGCATGCATTTCACAACAATAGTGACACCAGTGTGGTATCAGCTTTCATTTGATACCGCACAAGACACTTCTTGGATAAATACTATGAAAGCAGTGTAGTGGCTTTGTCAGGGCTGATAGGAGTTGCTGACAGAATAGAGAGTCCTTTGCCAGCCAGCATTGAGGGATTCTTAGAATCACACCATATACCTGCTGAAAACATGTATTGCTGCCCTGCAGCAAACCAAATCTGGACTGTCAACCCTCCAAGGTATATTAATTATATATACTTAAAAAATCCTTTGAAGGATTTTAGAGCATCCACAATGTATCAGACAGCAGTTTGAGAGAAGTTAGCTGCTGGACTGACTTGACTGGATAGGTGGCTGGGGTCTGGTACCCAAGTGTAAATGGTACTAAACAATGGGTAAACTGTACCAAAAACAGGAACCTGGCTCATCTTCCAATGGAAACATGATATGGCCTGATGTGTGGTCTACTCCAGTACATAAATGGTAGGGAAACTGAATGTGGGCTATAAAGCTTCAAGAAAGGGTAGGTATTATTCTAGGCATTAAATATCTGTAAGGAATCGGAGTGTAGTCAGTCAGAGGCATTCTAGCTAGGAAAGCTGATTCTGTACCCTGCAACATCTCTAATTGCTGGCAGTGAACACTCAAACTACAAAACATCAAGGTCAGACTTCTGAGGCACAGAGGTTGATGTATTTCTTGTTACTAGCTGGGGTTGGTGGTAAATTGCTTTTTGAAGGATTTCTCTGCATGCAACTTGGGAATATGTTCCTTAATACTAGTGACAACCTCCATATACAGCTTCAGAGTCTCTTCAAGAGATAATGGGAGTGTGTGCAAAGGAGTATAGCAGAGAAGGATTAGGGCTTGATTTAAATCAAGTTGTGGGAATAATGAAATGACTTTAAATTGCATTAATGTCTGAAAGGGGTGTTTTGTTAAAAAAACAGATAAATTAGACTTTTTACTGACATTCATTTCTGAATAGCTTATGAATGTTCATGTGTAGTGCTGGGGGAGCTAGGCATGAAATATGCTTTGTGACATCTAAAATTGTAATAAACTTCATCCATATTTCCTCTGTAGGACATCTGGACAGACCTTTGCGAACTCTAGCTCCTCACGGTCACATGCCTGCTTCCAAATAATACTACGCAGAAGAGGGAAACTACATGGCAAATTTTCCTTGGTAGACTTAGCTGGAAACGAGAGAGGTGCAGATACGTCTAGTGCTGATCGGCAGACACGCATGGAAGGGGCAGAAATAAACAAGAGCCTTTTGGCTTTGAAGGTAGAGTATAACTCAGAGCAATGTCAATGTTAATTAGCAAAGGTTGGATGGAAATGACCTATTGGATTAGCTGATCTGTCTTCTTGCAATGCAGCACTGTTTCTTACAGGATGCTTTTTTAGTCTTTTTTAATTTTTTTTTAAATGGACAATCCTCAAAGGAACTGAGCTCTGTACATTGAAAGTTATGCTGCGTGTATTTCCATTCGGAATCTTTGTCAGGAGTCTAACTGCTTAAACCTTGTTGGCCAAGAGACTGCTCTAACAATTCTCTGAATCTCTACCCGTGTAGTGTAGTGTAAAAATCCAAACAGTTGGACAATCCTAGGGTGTTCCTGTAAGAGTCAAATAACTAGAAGCTCTGAGGCAGGGGCCATTTTTTCCTTTGTGTCTATATAGCACTTAGCAGAATGAGTCCTTGACCCTGCTTGAGTCCCCTGGGTGTTACTACAATAGCTTATTTTTTCACTAGCTCTTCGAGTGCTTGCTCATGCCGATTCCATTCTAGGTGTGTGCATGCCCATGTGCACGGCTGTTGGAGATTTTTGCCTTCAAGGTATCCATAGGATCGGCTGTGGTGTCCTCTTGATGCCATGCTCATGTGTCAATATATTAGGCGCAGCCATCCCTAAACCCCTTCAATTCCTTCTTACCGCCCGTGGTGGTTAGTCAGAGCACGTTTTCCTTGGCTAACGGTTTTTTGTCTCTTCTGACTTCGAGCCTTAAGGCCTTGTAAATAATTTGTTTATACTAGTTAGCGTGAAGAAGCAGTTAGTGTTGTTTGAAGTTAGAGTCCCAGCGGGGATTTTTGCTTGGACTACACACAACAGGCCTGTGCCGCCTGTTAGTGACCCCCAGCGCAGCTGCCTGAAGTGCTTGGGGGAGTCACGTGTGATGGACAAGTGTCGCATTTGCAAAAACTTTTGGCCCAAGACCAAGAAAGAGCACAGCATCCCTCTGAGGGCACTCCTCCATGGAGGCTGCTCTCCACCTGGCTTCCAAGCCTTTCCGGCTGGACTCTAGCCTTAGTACCTCGGTCTCAGTGTGCAGCTCACCCCTGGCACTGGGATCAGCCCAGCACCACTTTCCATCACTGGTGCTCAGAAAGAAAGCCAAGAAGCACGTCTCCCAGGCAAGAAAGACGGTGGGAGATCAGGCAAAGGACCTAGTTCAGGCTGCCACACTGGAGCCACATGGATGTGCTTCCCCAGTTGGGGTTCCTAGCCCCCCAGTGGATCCGCCACTGAAACTCAGGAGCAGCAAGGACCCAGACTTGTGGCGGGGCCGACTCCTTCCCAGGCTCTACTGGTGCCTAGAGAGCAGAGGCCTCTATCAATGTCAACTGCCACTTCCTGCAGCACAGGTAGTGCAAAGGCTCCCTTCGAGGGCAAGTCAGCCGTCAGGGCTCCCCAGAGGGCGGTTGAGCACTGCTGATCCCCAAAGTCAAGGCAGTGCTCTCCCATTCCATGCCACAGATCTCCAGCTTCGCTGCCCAGGTTCTCAGCAGCTTGCCCAAGACCACCAGGACCAGGATTATGTTCTCTGCCCTCTTGACATGGGTCAACTAGGGGGCACCGCTTGTCACTCTCTTGCCCATGGTCTTCTCAGCGCAGGTCCCCGCACTGTGGGAATGATCTCCATCACAGTATTGGTCTCCCAGCCCTGGCACCTGTCTTAGAATTCCAAGCACCAGTCTCCAGCGGCGATGGTTAACCAACAGACGCAGATATTGACAGCCCCACTGTGAGCACCTGGAGGGGATTCCTCTGGCACAGAGGGAGTTCAGCCACTCGACGAGAAATCACTGGGCATGACTGGACATCGGAGGCTGCAGTGACCTCTGTGATGCTACCTTGGCAGTGTGGCTAGTGGCCAATGCTGTGGGCCTATTGGCGAGCGTGGGGCATGCCTGTGATGCCGATGCCCCCTTCGCACCATTCATCGGCCGCCACCTCAGAGCAACAGTTAAGGGAATTAACTAGGGAACCCTCTTATCCCCTCCCTACAAATGCCCTGGTTTCTGAAAGGTCTGAAGCACCTCTACCTGCACGTTAGGGATCCTGAACTTCGTGCTGTCACAGCTCATGGGTCCTCCCTTCTAGCCTCTAACTTCCTGGCCCTTTCTCATCTCCTGGAAAGTTTCTTTCTTGGTTGTGATAATGTCCGCCTGTAGGATCTCTGGAATCAGGGCGTTTACTTCAGAGCTGCCCTATATGATGTTCTACAAGGACAAGGTCCAGCTGCGACCACACCCAGCATTCCTGCCTATGGCAGTTTCAGTTTCATATTGGCCAGGACGTGTATACTTACCTGTCTTCTTCCCAAAGCCTCATAAATCGGAACAGGAGTGCAAATTGCATGCTCTGGACGTCAGGCACTTGTCTTCTATGCTGACAGGACTAAGCAGTTTCGCAAGTCAATGCAGGTGTTCATTGCGGACAGGATGAAAGGTTGCCCAGCGTCTGCTCAGAGGATTACATCCTGGATCATGGCCTGCATCCGCTGCTGCTATGAGCTGGCAAAAGTGCCTCCCCTGGTGATGGTGACTGTGACTACCCACTTGACTAGGATGCAGGCTTCGGCAGTGGCCTTCCTAGCCCAGGTGCTAATTCAGGCTATCTGCAGGGCTGCCACCTGGTTGTCTGTCCACAGGTTTATCTCATTATGCGCTTACCCAGCAAGCCTGAGATGATGCTGGCTTTGGCAGAGCAGTGTTGCAAACCACATGACTGTGAACTCTGAGCCTGCCTCTAGGGATACTGCTTGTGAGTCACCTAGAATGAAATCGACATGAGCAAGTACCTGAAGAAATGCTGGTACCTGCCTTTTGGAACTGTTGACATGAGCAACGCATCTCAAAGAACAATTCCATTCCAGGTGTGCATGTGCCCACATGTGTGACCATCAGAGATTTTTGCCTTAGTGATTTCCTTAGGATTGGTTGTGATGCCCTCTCGAGTGCTGCGTTCCTGCCGCCAGTCCTACACTCCTTCCATTCCTTATTGCTGGCAACTGAGAGAGGCAGGAGGACAGGTAATGGAATTGACATAAGCAACGCATCTCAAAGAACAACAGTTATGAAGGATAGGTAACTGGGTGTTTTTGTTTTGTTTTTTGGTTTGGTTTGAACTATCCTTTGGAGACTTGTCAACCAAGATGGCAGATGTTACATTAATGGGATCTGTTTTGCCCCTTCAGGAATGTATCCGAGCACTAGGTCAGAACAAATCTCATACACCTTTCAGGGAAAGCAAACTGACCCAGGTGCTGAGAGACTCTTTCATAGGGGCAAACTCCAGGACTTGTATGGTAAGTACAAATGCTTTATGGGCACCTTAAAATGCATGTTCTAATTTTTTATCAATTTATCATCTTTGAGGTTCATAATACTTAAAGTGCAGGCTAACTCTGACAAGTGACTTTCTAGGTGACTGTGTGGTTTCATATTTGTCTTGGTGACTCCAAGTGAAATTGTATCATTTCACGAGTGAAAAAATATTTGCCTGCCTTCCTTGCATCAGAAAGCTGATTCTTGGCTGGTGATGAGCCAGGAAGGCTGTGCATTAAGGGTTTAGATATTGCTTTATAAATACATGAACCAGAAAGTTGGTAAAATCTGCTCTCCATCCTATAGCTTTACAGGAATAAAAGTTAGTGAACTTTCTTAAGTCAAATTCTTGATTCTGAATAACAACTGGGAGCAGGGCCAGAGTAAATTGCTCAGTAAACTTGCACTTACTACTGAACGCTGACTGATACAGCATTTTACACTTATAGAATATATCTGTGTCCTTTCAAAGGCCCAAATGAGTCAGTGGCAGCACTGGGAATAGAAACCAAGTTCTCAGTTTTAAGACTTTCTGTAGCTGTCAAAACTTTGCACAATGTTCTAGGAATATTTTTGCTTTCTAGAGAGCCTTTGTCTTAATCCATCTTTTGAACTATTTGGATGAGATGCCAGGCAAAGCTTTTAGCAGTAAGCAAAAGCTTGACACATGCTTATTATCTTCCATTTGTTTTCAGATTGCAATGATTTCCCCAGGCATGAGTTCGTGTGAGTACACCTTAAACACCCTGAGATATGCTGACAGGTAATGGCTTTTCTCACCTGTGAATTTCTTTTCCTATTGCAATGGGGATCATGATTCCCTAACTCCTGAGCAAACATTTTTGTTGCCTGCCTTATGTCACTCTTCATAGCATCTTGGTTTTTTATGTTTGGTCTGACTCCAGGTCAAATCTGCTCAATCCAAATGGGTTCTAAAAGCCAACTTAGAGCCTTCCTCGCTAGGGCATAATCCCCAATGAAGAGAATGCATTGAAACCTTGGTTAATAGGTTTCCTACCTTTCAGGTTAGGATTGCACTTTAAAAATGACCCGAGAAGTGAAAACTGGATTTGTTCCCTCTTCTGCTTCTTACAGTTGTAGAAAAGCCAAAAGGGGAGGGTGGAGGGGTTTAAAAAATCTGCCTGCCTTTCCCTTAGATGGATCAGGAATGTGAAGTCTTGCCTTCTCTGGCCTGCTGATAGCCACCTTGGAGAACTCCGAAATGCCCAGGCTTGGTCTGGTGTGGAGAAAGTGAATAAGGAAAACTTATTTACTTGTTCCCATAATAGAAGAACTAGGGGCCACCAAATGAAATTAATGGGCAGCAGGTTTAAAACAAATAAAAGGAAGCTCTTCAAATGGCACACATTCAACCTGTGGAACTCCTTGCCTGAGGAGGTTGTGAAGGCTAGAAATATAACAGGGTTTAAAAGAGAACTGGATAAATTCATGGAGATTAAGTCCATTAATGGCTATTAGCCATGATGGGTAAGGAAAGGTGTCTCTAGCCTCTGTTTGTCAGAGGGGTGGGGGAGTCCATAAATCTGTATGTTAACTTGCCAAGCTGTTCAGAGTGTTTTGTAGTTAGAATTGTTAGCTAAGGCATTAGGCAGTGTCTAATTTGGTTGGGAGTTGTAGCTGGTAGAAGATCAGTAGCTGGTGATTAATGTTGATGGCACATCTGATCAAAGTACTTTAGGTCCAGAATGCTACTGACTTTTAAACAGTAGATACTACCCCACAGACTTGTTCATGCTGCAGGATTGACACTAACTTAAATATTTACGGCCCTTATTACCATAGTATCTAAGTGCCTCACAATCTTTAATATAGTTGTCCTCACAATGCCCCATTGAGGTAGTAGTATTCCCACTTCAGATGGGAGAAAATGAGGCAGAGAGTCTGACTTGCCTGTGATCCCACAGGAAGTCTGTGGCAGAGCAGGGAATTAAACCTAGGTCTTTGTAGTCACAGTCTAACCCTAAACACTGGACTATCTTTCTTCTCTTCCGCTCAGTTCAGTGACTTGTTGAATTCTTATTTCTCTCTAGTCTGAGAAATTTAATAGTGCTTCATTCAATCTCATAAAGTGATCATTGTATACTTTGTATTCTGTAATTGAAATCAATATATTTGAAAATGTAGAAAAACATTCCACAAATATTTTATAATTTAAATCGGTATTCTATTGTTTAACAGTGTGATGAAATCTGCGATTAATCACAAGTTTTAAAATGTAATTAATTTGTGTGAACTATGGTTAATTGACAGCCCTATTAGGAACCATTAGAAAAGAAATAAATAGTAACACAGAAAATATAATACCACTACATAAATCCTTGGTATGCCCATGCCCAAGTACTACATGCAGTTCTGGGCTCCCCATCTCAAAGAGATGTTAGAATTGGAGAAGGGCAATAAAAATGATTAGGGATTTAGGACAGCTTCCATACGAAGAGAGATTAAAAAGGGTCTGGTTATCTTAGAGATGACAATTGAGGGGGAAGATATGATAGAGGACTATGAAATCATGAATAGTGTGGAGAAAGTGAATAGGAAAATGTCTCCCACCCCCTTCACATAACACAAGAGTTAAGAGTCACCCAGCAAAATTAATAGCAAGTTTAAAACAAAGAAAAGGAAGTACAATGTTGCCAGGGATGTTGTGAAAGCCAAAGGTATAACTGGGTTCAAAAAAGAACTAGACACATTAATGGAGAATAAGTCCATCAGTGACCATTAGTCAAAATGGTCAGGAAAGCAACCTCATACTCTGGGTGTCCCTAAGCCTCTGACTGCCAGATGCTGGAGCTGGATGATGGGATGGATCACTTGATAACTGGTCTGGTCTGTTGATTCCCTCTGAAGTATCTGGCACTGGCTGCTGTCAGAAGACAGGCTACTGGGCTAGACGGATCATTGGTCGGACCCGGTTTGGCCATTCTTATGTTAAACAAAAGCTACTAAAGTTGGACGTTTTTTAAATTAGTGGGTCCAAATAACCTCCAAAAAGAGCTTTTTCAGAACTTGCTGGTCTGTTAATGTTGGGGTTTTTTTTCAATAAGTCTTGGGGCACTGAGGAAGTCCCAGAAAACAGGAAGAATGTGAATATTGTGCCAGTTTTTAAAAGGGTCAGTGGGCTGACCTGGGTAACTAGACCTGTCAGACTGATCATGAGTTGGCTGGTACGGGACTCTGTTTTTGAAGAATTAAAGACAGGTAACATAACTAATGCAAAATTGACAAGAAAGGCTGGTAGGCTTCCTACTATGAAACTGAGCTCTGCACCCATCTTACAGCTGGGCTCACAGCTGGAGTTTCCACTTCCCCACCCTGGGGTGATAGCCTCAGCTGTAAAACTGATACTGACTGGACTCAGTTTCACAGCAGAGAGCCTACCAGCATTTCTTGTCAATTTCATAGCTTCAGCTTTGAGCCTCCTGGCTGCTCTGAGCCTGAGGCAGCCATGAAATTGACGAAAAAGGCTTGTAGGCTCCCTACTGTGAACCTTATGCCCCGCTCACAGCTCCGGCTGTCACCCTGAAGTGGGTGGGGGCTCCAGCTGGAGCCCGGCTACAGCCTGGGCTCTCAGCCCTCTCCCTCCATCTGTTCTTATGTCCTTGCAAGCACTTCTAGTGAGGACACACACCACCAACAGAAGGAGGGTAGTGTGGACATGAAAAACTGCAGTAATTACTGAAGTGGCTATAGGTCAACTTAAATTTGTAGCGTAGACATGCCCTTAGCCCAGTTTCCTTATACCAACGCCATTCAAACAATTTAAGTGTAATACTGGAGCAAGATCACTGCACTATAACCATCTAGTGCCTGTTGTGCACCTAATTGCATACCAGGGAAGAGGAGGGGAGTGCATTATATGAAATAGACTATGGCAGTTTTAACTACCGTAGGTGGCTTTAAAGCTCTTTAAGGAAATACCTAGATCTGGATACTGACTGCATGGAGCTGCATGGATCCATAAAAGTGAAACAAATGGTTCCAATAATTGCAAATGTCCCTTGCACAGATTTTTTCATGGTTCTGGAACAAAGGAGCTGGTAGGTTCATTTAGTGACGATCCCTCCCCCACCTCCAGGTTAAACAGCTAATTTAGTACTGAGTATTCAAGTCACAGCCTCTGTGTAGAAGCAGCTCATAAAGCAAATGTTTAGCATTTAGGTCAGCTAATCTCAATGACTGCTCAAAGTCCCAGGTGGTAATGACAGGTCAGTTTGGTGACCTGTGAGAAGTTTGTCTCCAAGTAAAGCTCAGTTGACAGTTTTTGGTGTTGCTGACCGCCTTGGCAGTTTGTCTCTGATAGAAACAGTGGCTTGATTAGACATAAGTCCTAGAAGCCAGGTAGATCTACACTGAGGCACTTTGGGAGAAGCACCTCTCAGTTGTTAAGGAGTGTAACCTCCCAACACACCTAGGAGGATTTTTGCTGCCCATGTGTCTGCTGTGTGGCGAGATAACATTCAGGGCTGTCAACATGGCACCTCTCTCAAAACTGAATACTGACTTGGAGAAGTCTGGAAGTAGCAGTAGCTATTCAAGGTGACCCTTACCAAGTAACTGTTTGGGCCAAAGCAGATGTTGTCATAATGCCATCTTCCTCCTGTCCAGAGTGAAAGAGCTCAGTCCTTACAATGGCGGGAGTGGTGAGATGCAGAACTGTATGGAAGCGGAGAATGAGGAACTGGACACCAGTGAAGAAGAGTCAAGACTTCAGCATGCCGTATGTTGATAAACTGTATAGCTAATGGTTTCCCACACTTGGGTTTGTTAGGACATATACTTCAGAGACCAAATAACCAGTGCTAGGTACATACTGTGCTATAAAAAGCTAGTAATGCACATTTTAAAGCAAAAACTATTGTCTTGATCCAAAATTGCAAAAGATTCTAAATGGCTATTATTGATGCTAAAAAATTGGAAAAATAAAAACGAACCATAGATTGTAGTAAATAATTTTTTTTATAGTGTAAGAGAGACCAGATCAAATGTATACACAGCTGAACTTGGGTTACTAAAAACAAACTTTACCATGGGGGCATCACACACAGAAAAATTCCAGAAAATTGCAGTGCAGTTTTTTTTAAAAAAAAAATCCTTGGTCATTTAAAGGAAAAAAGTGTGTGTTTTATAAATTACAAACTCATCCGCTGCACGCTAGTTGTCTGTGTAAGGTAGATGTTCTAAAGACTACTAGCCAAGTCAGGTCTAACAGTTATTAAACTGATTTTGCTTAATATGCACCTGTGGTTTAAAAATTCCCATTAATATATGGCTAAACTTGGTTATTGTGCCAAAGCAAATCTCTCATTACTGTATACTTTGTTACTATAATAGCATCTTATCAAGAATGTGCACAAAAGTCAATGAGTGGGCAAAAATCTGTTTTGCAGTCTAGTATCTTTCACATTAAACTTCAAAGACTAAAATCATTGGTTACATTTCAGAATTATTTAAATTTGCAATATTTATTTAAAACAGGGGTAATAATAATACCCCCTTGCTACACGCGCACGCACACGCACGCATGCACACTATTTTAAGCATCAGACCATGAACATAGCCAAGCAGCTAGGAGTAAGCTGCTTTGGGAATAGAATTTGGAGGCTCAAAGAACAATTTCTCTGTACTTATCAGGGATTTGTTTCTTCCCGTAAACACTAGCTCTCCAAGGAGGAGGAAGAGGAGTTGTCTCCCCATATGTCCAGTTTCCGTGAAGCCATGACTCAGATTAGTGAGCTGGAGGAGAAGGCTGTAGAAGAACTTAAAGAAATGAGACAGGTATGTTTGAAGATTCAGGTGAGCCCAAGTTGTCTTCTGCATATTGATATCAACTTGCCATATTTGAGTAAACTACTTGGGTGTTCTAGGAACTGGAATTGTGATGCATGTGGGAATTAAATGTTAAAGAACGTTCATCTTTTGGTCATTAGTGACTTATTCTAGTTGTTTCTTTTCCAGCTGCTTGTGGTAATGCCTAAACGCTACCAGTTACAACCTTCAGTTGATTGGTGCTGGTATTGGCATCAAAATGTCTTCAGAAGCTCGGATGTGCCATAAAAACATTCCAAACTTGCACAAAGCCAGTTCCTAATCAATGTCACTTTTCTAAATCTAGAAGATGACTGAACTCAATGACCTGCTGGAAATGACAGAGCAACCAGACTATGATCTGGAGACATTTGTGAACAGAGCCAGATGCTTCATAAAGGAAGGATCAAGAAATTTCATCAGCATGGGAAGTAAGTGGGGATTACTTCAGAGTTTGCTGTCAATGCATACCTTCAAAACCCTATTAGTGGAAATTCCCGTGCAGGCTGAAAAAGCCACTGCCCCTTGTAAAATATTCTGGGACCCTGGATGCAAATCACCTTCTTCCAATGCCGCCTGTGGTGGGGACAGAGCTGAGGTGATTATCTTAGCAAATGATATGTCCTGTTGCCTATTCTTTCCTAAGCAATATTCTGGCTGGCATCATCCACTCACTAACCAATTAGTATAGAAAAATCCTTTCCAAGGGTACAGTGTAATTCAGTGAGCTACACTGCCCAGCAAAACTTAGCCAAGGATGCTGACAGTGTCCTGGTTTGTCTAGGACATGAGCATACATTTTCCCTTGTCTGAGGGACCAGTGACTGTTTGAAGGTATAGGAATGGATGCTGTATACCCCTGGAAAACTTGGGATCTCTGCCTTCCATTGATGAATGGCAATTATGTTGGTCACTCCCAGGAGAAGGAACATCAGTTCAGACTCGGTCGTAAGTCTAACTTGTAACAGTTGCTGATATGCAGGCTCTAAACATGGCTTGTGGCCATCTACCACAGGCAATATTTGTAGCCAGGTCTGGTGTGCACACTTTTTTTCCTTTAAATGCAGGCCATAACGTTTGCTGTAGCGATTCAATTCTCCCCTACCATGCCAGTATAACCCATCTTGCTGGCCCTTCTTCCCAGATCTGTGCAGAATGAATTGCTTCCGATAACATTCTGTACATGTTCCTTAGGCGCACTCTCAGCTCCCTTGATTTTTCCCAGAATGCATTAGTAGCAACAGTAACACAAGGAGCATAATATGAATGTTCATGGTTGGCTGGTTGACATGAGGTGGTGATGAGGCGCTATTTAAATTTCAGCCACATTTATACCCAGGTCAGACAAATGTCAGACTGGTTAAATGGTATTTGGAATACTCTTGTCTTTTTGCCCCCACTTCGATATCAACCTGGCTTTAATGGTCCCTAGTTGGAAGTACTGAAGCTACACTGAACTCTGAATGCCTTGTAAAGGGCGGCCGCACTTTTCCAAAGGGCAGGAGGCATTAATCTGTCCAGAAGCACATGGGAATACTAGCTGCTAAAATCATGAGGGACTTGAAGTGAAATGTTTGGGGAGCAAGGTGATTTCTGTACGTAAATATCCTCCCCTCAGAAGCTGCAGCCCTGTGATGTAGGGCAGGATCCTGTAAGTCAGCAAGTGGAGCTAATGATTTGGAAGATCATCACCTACAGCAGCTGATAGGAGCTGCTCCTAGTCCAGACCCTGGAGAGGCCAGAGAGGCATAGCGTTCTGGGGCCTAGTTTGTGTGGCACAGGTAGAGGAAGTCATGTTGATTGGAGCTGGGAGGTGAAGTTGCTGATGGGCTGGGAACAGGAGCAGAGTGAAGGAGCTTTCTCGGGCCAGGCAGGGAGCAAGAGCAGAATCTGAGGGAGTGTGACATTTCATGGTGCAATCCAGACCAGGGAGGGGCTGTGCCTCCACTTGTCCTGCAACTTGGGGTGCCTCCCAAAGCCGTGCTGCTGCAGCTCCCACAAGGCATACCCTGAGTGTCTGTGTAAAGCCACAGCCCTGACCCAGCTGCCTGTCAGCAAACACCAGCCACACTCTGGCTTCCACCCCCCTTGTGCATTGGGGTCATCCTATGTGCAGGATGACCCCAATGCACTCCTACTCTCAGATTTCTCCCCAAAAATGTCCTGCACTGTACAGTCCTCTCCCTAACAGTGCAGATATACTAGGTCCATTGCCCTCTGTGGGGATCAATACACAACCACCTTAAATGGAGTTACCTAAATGAGGCACTACACTAGATTAATTCTGATTAAAAACAAAACAAGTTTATTTAACTACAAAAAGACAGGGTACAAGTAACGAGACAAAGTTAAAAATACACAAACACTTTCTAACTTTGGTTGAAGGTGAAGTTTTTACTACATGGTTTCAGTGCATTGCTGACCAAACTCAGAGCAAGGTCTGCTCCCAAAATCCATGGGCTGTTCCTTTTGTCATCTTCAGTGGAAAGAGAGAGGGGCAGGGAGAGATCACTTGGCATTTTTGCCTTTATTTTCATGGTTCAGTCCCACTTTGTACAACACTTTCCTGAGAGTGACTCCTATTTAAATTTCTTGCCAGCTGAGCGCCCAGAGATATGGAGTCTGGTGGAGGAAGGAGGCTTCCTGCTATTTCTTTTCACCTGTGTATGTTGAAATGCAGATTTTCTTTATCCCCCCACCCCCTTGTCTGAGGACTCTGTTTATAGCTTATATGCAAACTGAGGTAAACATGCACTGCTTTGTTTGACAGGTCTGTTTGACCAGTTCTACCTAACTGGGCCTATGTGAGTTTGAACATGTGTCCCTAACATTACACATAATGTTTCTGTGTACATTTTACCATGATATCCTTGACCAGTGAGTTATTAGTTTTCAAACAATATTTTACACACTATTGTAATCTTTGTACGTGTGTGTGTGTGTGGGAGGAGTGAATAGAGGGGTGCATTTCCTTACAGGCAGGGATAGGATAGGAGTGAGGGACCCGAGGCTGTCCTCAACCACCCAAGTTCCTGCTGTATTCCTACTTCCCCACCTCCTCCCTGCTCCCTCCTTGCTCTTCTTGCCCTCTTCAACCTCACAAAACCCAGATTCTGAGCCTTGAACAAACGTGAAATTGAAAAGGTCTCAAATGCTGAAGTCACCATGTCTCCAAATCAATCTGCCTCCTAACTCCCAAACTTCATTGCAGATGTCGTGGAGTCCCTGGCTCTTGCCATGCAACTGGAGGAACAGGCCAGCAAACAGATGAGTAAGAGGCGGCCTCAGTAAATATACCAACACCTGATTCACAAACACCATTTTTCTCTCCTGTGTGTGTGTGTCTATCACATGTCAGTGGTTTCTATGTTAACTCTGCTTATTTTAAATGTGATACAATAAAGTATACTTAAGTCAGTCCTACTTGAAAAGAGGTCAGAATAGCAGCCTTTGACCATGCAGGCCCCAGGATCTGTTGGGACTTGGCAGTAATTGTTCTAGAAATGCCCTCTTGACAGTGGTGTAGAGGAAACTTGTAGTTCTTCCTGTCATTAGATGCCTCTTCCCCTCATTTAGTGACAGAATTATCTGCTCTGATGTAACTAGATAAACTTGTGTATTCTAGTGTACATAAACTTTTTTGCTTCTAGATATATTGTGATATGGTGAAAAACTGCAAATCTAGCTGCTTTACAAAGGAAATGGACTACACTTAATTGTAAAAAGAATAAAATAAAGTCAGTATTTTTTAAGAAGTTTGGCTGGTAGATAAATATTCCTGGATTTATTAACTTCTGACTTGTAGAAAATTTCTTGTCAACTGTTAGTTCTTTAAGAAATTCTCTGAAGACTTTCCTTCCAGAACAGACTGGCCTTTATGGCAGAGACTGGTTTTTGGGACTGGTTGGTCATTTAAAATCTTTTGAAGTTTGTAATGTTTGTATTTAAGTAAAAAATCAATTAAAGTGTCTTGTCTCTTGGTTTTTGGAAGGGGAACAGGGCATAAGTCTTCGGACTAGTGAATCTCCTAAGCAATAGGTGACTATAGCCCAGAGTGTCTCAAATCCACTTTATAGCACTTAGCAAAAAGATTTTTATTACTTTTTGAAGTACATCTGAAGCAGGAAGCCTGCTAAACCACCAGTAGGGCCACTGGATGATCAAGATGCTAAAGGAGTACTCAAGGACAATAAGGCCATTGCAGAGAAACTAAATGAATTCTTTGCATCAGTCTTCATGGCTGAGGATATGAGGGAGATTCCCAAATCTGAGCCATTCTTTTTAGGTGACAAATCTGAGGAACTGTCCGAGATTGAGGTGTCATTAGAGGAGGTTTTGGAACAAATTGATAAATTTAAACAGTAAGTCAGCAGAACCAAATGATATTCACCCAAGAGTTCTGAAGGAATTCAAATGTGAAATTGCAGAGCTACTGTCATTTGGTACTTGAACTGATAGGTTACAGATGATAGCTGATGTGACACCGATTTTTAAAAAGGGCTCCGGAGGTGGTCCCAGCAATTACAGGCTGATAAGCCTGACTTCAGTACTGGATAAGCTAGTTGAATCTATAGTAAAGAACAGAATTGTCAGACACCTGCATGAACATAATTTGTTGGGGAAGAGTCAACATGGCTTTTGTAAATGGTGAGGCATGATTTCCCATCTACTAGAATTCTTTGGGTGGGTCAACCAGCATGTGGACAAGGGGGATCCAGTGGATATTGTGTACTTAGATTTTCAGAAAGCCTGTGACAAGGTCTCTCACCAAAGGCTCTTAAGCAAAGTAAGCTGTCATGGGATAAGAGGGAAGGTCCTTTCATGGATTGGTAACTGGCTAAAAAATAGGAAACAAAGGGTAGGAATAAATGGTTAGTTTTCACAATGGAAAGGTGAATAGTAGTGTTCCCCAGGGATCTGTACTGAGGCCAGTGCTGTCCAACATGTTCATAAAAGATCTGGAAAAGGGGTTAAACAGGGACTTGGCAAAATTTGTAGTTGATACAAAATTACTCACGATACTTAAGTCCCAAGCAGACTGCAAAGAGCTACAAAAGGGTCTCTCAAAAATGGGTGACAGGGCAACAAAATGGCAGATGAAATTCAATGCTGATAAAGGCAAAGTAATGCACATTGGAAACATAATTCCAACTCTACCTATAAAATGATGGGGTCTAAATTAGCTGTTACCACTCAAGAAAGAGATCTAGGAGTCATTGTGGATAGTTCTCTGAAAATATCCGCTCAAATGTGCAGCGGCAGTCAAAAAAGTAAACAATCTTGGGAATCATTAAGACAGGGACAGATTGTAAGACAGGCACTATCATGTTGCCTCAGTGTAAATCTGTGGTACACCTACATCTTGAATACTGGGGACAGATATGATCGCCCCATCTTAAAAAAGAGAGATTGGGATTGGAAAAGGTTCAGAAAAGGGGCAAAAAAAATTATTAGGGGTATGAAACAGCTGCTCTCTGAGGAGAGAGTAATAAGACTGGGACTTTTCAGCTTGGAAAAGAAATGATTAAAGGGAAGTCTATAAAATCATGACTGGTGTGGAGAAAGTAAATAAGAAAGTGTCATTTATGCAAACATAAGAATGGCAGGTCACCAAATGAAATTAATGAGCAGTAGGTTTAAAACAAGCCAAAGGAAGTATTTCTTCACACAGTGCACAGTCAGCCTCTTTGCCAGAGGATGTTGTGAAGGCCAAGACTATAACGGTTAAAAAAAGAACTAGATAAGTTCCTGGAGGGTAGGTCCATCAATGGCTATTAGCCAGGATGGGCAGGGATGGTTTCCCAGAAGCTGGGAATGGGCGACGGGATGGATCACTTGAAGATTCCTTGTTCTGTTCATTCCATCTGGGGCACCTGGCATTGGCCACTGTCAGAAGACAGGACCCTGGGCGAGATGGACCTTTGGTCTGACCCAGTCTGGCTGTTCTTATGTTCATTTACAAACACTGTAGTATGCAGCTGAGCAAATTGCCGGGTGCTGCCAACATTGATTTTAGCTATGATATGACTGCAGATGGGCTTGTACTTCCAAAAGAGAGTCTTAGAATTTGGGTGTGGGGTGGGTCTCAGAGCAAGCTCTGAAGAGTTGATCTAAATTTTTTCTTACTGTGCATGTGGAAGAAATGGCTCCCCACGATAGACTCTGGCAGCACTATGTCCCCTTTTAAGCTATGTAGCAAGCACCTTCTGACCTCGGAAACCTGTATGTTACTGGCAGAATTCTCATTTTAAATCTGCACTTTGATAGTTACTTCCAACAAAGGCCTGCACTTTGTGAGAGACTGGGGAGGGCAGGCCTGGAACTCAGACTGCTGAGGAGGACTGTGGATTCCTGGGTGGGGGAATGGGAGGGTTCTTGGGAGATGAATGGTTTTTAATAAATTAGCTCCAGGAGAAGGGGTGTAAGCAGATTAGCCTGACCCTTGGGGGGAGACTGAGGCAGGACAGGGCTGTGGTGTGGTATGCTGAGGGACCCCATCTCTTGTACAAGAGATGACAGCCCACAGTTTAGGGCACTGGCAGGGGACGTGAGAAGCCTGTTTTCAAATCTCCATTCTGCTGGGTCAGACCCCACAGGTGCCCTAGGCAGGGGCATAGGCACTGAGTCTGTGGGTGCTTCGGGGCTGGAGCACCCCTAGGGAAAAAATGGTAGGTGTTCTGCACCCACCAGCAGCTCCCTGCCCACCTATGCCAGCTCACCTCTGCCTTCTCCCCTGACCCTGCTCAGCATTCCCACTTCTCCCCCTAGCTCCCACCACTTGCCCCTGTGAAACAGCTGTTTCACGGCAGTAAGCGCTGGGCGGGAGTGGGGAGGAAGGGGAATGCGGCACGCTCAGGGAAGGAGCCCAATGGGGCAGGGAGGGGGCAGAGTTGAGGTGGGGACTTTGAGGAAGGGGTTGGAATGGGGGTGGGGAAAGTGCAGGGGTGGGAGTTGAGCATCCACCAGTGCTGGGAAAAGTTGGTACCCATGGGCAGGGGAAAGCCGACTTTGAGACTCCCAGCCTGTCTCAGGTCTGAGCTAGGGCACCAAGCAGCTCAGCACCATCAGCAGTTTGTGGGTCTGACACGGTGTTGCCGCTCCAGTAATCCTGGGAACCTCCGAAGGGAAAAGGAGTGTTTGCCGTGCTGCCAGGGCGGGAGCCGTGACTTGCAGCACAAAGGAGGAGATGGAAGTTGGGAGGCATTTCTCCCAGGTTGATGCTGGGCCTGGATTTTCCCTTCACACAGACGCCTTTTCCAAGGAGCCCTTCTCTGTGTGCACAAGGCAGGCTGGGCGAGCAGTGATAGCGATTGTGCACTGGCCAACAGCAGCAACTGCTCCCCTTCCCAGAACTCCTGAATGCCAGCGCCTGCCTTTTCACAGAGTGCCCGTGAAAAATCCCCTTCCTGCAGGAGGGCGAGGTGCCCAGCACAGCCTGAACTACCAACCGGCAATCACTTAGCAACGGGCAATTTAACTCCATTTTGCTGCACGTGTTCCCTTGAGCCCGGTGTGCGGTCGTAGAGCTGATAAAGGCAGAGCCGCATGGCCGCTCTTCGAAAGTGAGCTGAACCGCTGGCCAAGAGCCGATAAATGCACGTAGAGAGCAGGCAAAGCAGAGCCTGGTGTGTGAAGCTCAAGAGACTCAGCCTTTGTGAAATGAAACAGCCACATGCCCCCTGTGCTCGACACGTGCATTTGGGATTTGCAGATTTCACCCGCCGACCAGTGTCAGTAGCATCAGCCTCAAACTCCCAGGGAGCAGCACAGCATCCACTCCCGCCCCCCCGCCAGCAACGCAATGGGAGACTGCAGAGGGCATGAGATACAGCGAGCTACGAAGACATTTTTTAAAAAGAGCAACAGTGATTTTGGTGGACTAATGAAAATGGCTGGGAATTGAGTTACCCAGCGCAGGCCCATCTACCCAGTCTGCCACTCCCCCAGGAAAACATTCGTGTAGCAATAACTCAGACTGGGAAAAAGTACGTAAAACCCGCCCCCTGATCCGACTAAGAGCAAACAGGGTGGTTCCCCTTAGCCCAGCAGGAGGAAGCCATCTCATGAAAGGCAACAATTCCCTGCAGCAAGGAGCGGACTTGGGATTAAATTTGTTCTTTACTACTTAGGAACATTCCAGGCCAAGTGAAACCTCTGGCGCTGTGACTAAGCTGCGACACTCAGCGTGTGCAGAGCTGGGTCGGGGAAGAAGCTGGAGAGGTAGCAGTGTTTGCGGTTTGTTAACTGAGGAGCCTGGTGAGTTGATCAAGGCACTTTCTGCAACCCTGCATTTGCTCACCCAGCTGCACGGTGCAAACGTCTCTGCTTGCAACCTTCTGTGTATGGAACCCTCTGGGAATGGAGTCGAATAAACAGCATTTTGCAGCATGGAAGCAGAAAAGCGCTAGGAAACAGCCAGCAACTGAAAAAACCCCTCTGTTCTTTTTTCACAGTAAAGAACAAATTGCCCGCAATGACAGCCAAGAAGCCAGGTTGTTTGAACTCATCTTTTCTCCTCCAACGCCATTTAGCACCCCTCTCCCCCACCACCACTGCAAAGTAACGACTGCCAAGGTACAAGCACTGGGTTAATTGCTCACAGAGCCCCCTAGACGTTATATTTTCTTCCGTGATGAAGAAAGCGATTGCAAAGACAAATCACTGTCTGAAGAAAGCTGCTGCCCACAAGCACCAGGCTGTAGTCGGGGAGAGTCAGGCTGGTGGCTGTCGGGAACTGCGGCGGATGCTCCACCTGCCCTGAGTGCGGGCCCGCGCAGCCCCCGGCCTGTGTCCCTGCCCCCCAGTTCTCCCGCCCAGGGCAGGTGGCAGACCGGTGTTGCGGTTCCTCACAGCTGCCTGCCCAGCTCTTACCATCAGAGCACAGTGTGGATACAAAACTCGTATCTGCATCCCCGCTACTATCCACAGAAATGGTCCCCAATGTGGACATAAAGCAGATACCTGTGGATTTGCAGGGCTCTAGAGACGAGCACAGCCCAGGAGGAAGCAGTGGGGAGAGGGAGGCAGAGGGCATGGAAGAGGGGAGAGAGGCAGGGCAGAGGAGCTGCTGACATTCTGTTTGAAATTTTCATTCCTTGTTTCCTTCCTCTGAAAGAACAAAGCAGAGCCATGAATTGCAGAGGAACAGTGACACCAAGGTGATCTGTCTGCCCGTGGTGTTAATGCTGGGCAGGTTTGTATGGGGAACCCTCCAGCATCCTCTTACGTGAGACCCTTATAGGGGACAGAGCACCTCTGCTCCATGCAGGATTCAATCCCCGCTCTGGCTGCTTGCTCTCTAGGCTGGCCCCACACCCATCTGAGGCTCGATTCTCCTCTCCCTCACACTGGGGTATCCCCACTGACGTAGAAGGGTTGACTCTTGATTTACACCTGTGTAAGCGAGAGGAGAATTGGGCCCTGGTATCTCTGAGTCCCTGAGTCCACCTTTTCATGACCCCTACACACCTTCCATGTGCAGCTTCCCGTCTGGGCTCGATAAACTTTCTGGGATGTTCACTTTATTTGATGCCAGAATATCAATCTGTACTGCATCCATGTTCATGTACAAGGTCTTGGCATCTCTCTAGGAGAACGAGCAAAAAAGGCAGGAAGTTAGCAGCTTACCAGGCCTTGAGTCATCAAGGGCACGAGAAGGGCCAGCCAGAGGAGGAGGAAGGTTCCTGACAAGCCCCCTCAAATGGGCTGTCTTGGAAATGATCATCCAGTGGGAGTCCTGGCAAAGTTTCCTTTTGCCAGTCTCCACATGTCACTGCACTGAGCATAGCCCTCGGCCCGAGGGCTGGTTGCTGTGACTGATTCCTGAGGAGAGACAGCAAGCTTTAAAATCTCAGCGAAAGGACTGTTGGATAGTCTGGGCCCTCCCTGGTAAATGACTACTGCTGCAGGACAGAGGCTGTTCACATTACAACAGCTTAAGGGCTAATTCCCTGGTGAATGGTTGGCTGTCAGGGCAAGCCCCTAATCAGGATGTAACCTGTGCTGCAGGGGAGAGACCATGATCAGGAAGGTGGTTTTCCCAGGGTGAGGCTCATGCATTGCACTAAGGGTGTGCTGACCCCTGCGATTTCTCCAAATGCAGGAAACTCGACTGTGTAATTTGTGGTAGTGGGGGACTGCGTTTACGCTCTCCCCTGGCGAGCGGTCAAGCAAAGGAAGACAAAGCTCAGCAGCCATGCACGAGAGAGGTACAGCGCAGTCCCAGCCTCTCTTCCCTCCATCCCCTGCTGAGGATGGGCCTCGGCTTTGAGCACCGTGCAATCAAACCAGCAGAGCCAGACACCCAGATGGGGGAAATCGGCACGGCCCTACTGCAGTCAATGGAACCACCCGGGTCTCTTTACGCCAGCTGAGTGCCATCTACCCCTTCCCCCAAAAGGAAATAAAAGGGAACTGGGAAAGTCTTACTAGGCCCCATTGAGTCCAGCACGACCCAGGATTGTTGCCTCCAGGACATTTCCTAGGGCTTTGTCCTGCCCAGGTTTAAAGGCTCATGTGATGCGGCTTCCACTGATTCAGCTGGTGCTCAGTCCTGAGCTCCCGCAAGGCAGGAGAGCTCAGATTCAGCTGGAGGCTCGTGCCTATCTCGTTATCTTGGGACACGGTCAGCCCTGCACGTCTCCCCACTTTTCCAACATCACCATGCAAATGTGAGTCCAGACTTGTCCCTCAGTGTTACTCAGTTACATTAAGGACGGGCCCCGAGTCAGAAAAGAACCATCCCCTCTCCCCAGACGTCACTCTGATTTGCACCAATTGTCCTACCTCACTAGTCCAGGTGAATAGTGCAAGTGCACATTGATATTCACTGCCCGGAGTGAAGTCTTTGGGGTGTTGGGCCAAAACAAGAGAAATCCATTGAACTGAGGACACTGTGATCTGACCCCAGTGGTTTCCGGAGTCTGATTTGGCACTGGAGCTCCACTGCGGCTTTAGAGGAATGAGACCCAGTCCCCATTATCCCTGCAAAATTGACCAATGTTCCAGACCAATAATAAGCCCTGGCAGTTAAAGCCTATTTACCATAAAAAGCTGAAACAGTCTCTCTCCTGTTGCCTTCCTCACATGCTCCTCCACAATGGGAAACGTCCGAACAAAATGCTGCAACAAAATACTCCCAATAAGTGCAGAGGGAAGGAGGGAGCGGGGTATCTGGCTCCACTGAAAAGCAGCATCTCTCAGGATGTTAAAGTGCTCCAGTTCAGTGCGCCTTCCCAGCTGAGATTTATCTCTCCATTGCCCCCATTCTGCTGCTCACTTCTTTGAGCACCAACGCTGCTGGAGGCTGGGGTTAAATAGATGGGGAAAGGGTTGGTACTCCACACAAGTCCCACCCATATTGCTAGAGCAGCTGGGTATTTCAGCCACTGTGGTTGGCAGGGGTATAGTTAACCATCACACCATTGGGCTTTAGAGCCGACGTCCCCTGTGGACCGGAAAGGAGGATCTTAACTGTGGATTTCTCTAGGTGGCAGGCTTTAGGTTGGGTCTGCAGCATGGACTTTATGTTGAATTTCCTGATTCTGTATTATTCCAAACTGCAACCCATTCCATGAAGGTTTCTTCTTGTTTATTTATTGCCCTTATCTCCATCTCAATGAAGGTTTTTTGTCGGGGAATCGTGATTGTTAAGCCAAAGGAGAAGCGGGGTTGGGAAGAGATATGCTCGTCCTCAACCACTAACAGCAGAGGGGACACAGAAACCGTGGGTAGGTCACTGTATCATCAATACCCCTTTTTTTCCAGCTTTGCCCCCGTGTGAATGATCCCCTTTATCTGAATAACTCCCTCCGCTCAAGAGCTTAGGGGGAGAAATCCGCATTCAAATACACTTTGCCCCACACAGAGATACTCACCTCCAGAGTGATGCTGGCCTGTCTCTGGCTGGTGGCGTGGTCCTGGTTCCCCATCGCGCACATAAGGCCGTGCACCACTCTCAGCTGGATCATCTCTTCAGCCAGTTTGGTTGAGTCCTTGGCTAGGATGCTGCAAGAAAGTCAACACAATCAGGATCCAAGGCTCGTTTGCATGGGAGAAGAATCCCACAACAACAGGAGCTTTTCTGGGAATGAAATGAAAGAGTCATCTAGCAATTTGGAGGGACAGATTCTAGTCCTGTTGCCTTAGGTGTGGTGCTGATCCAAGTGCAAAGTGATGCCTCCATCTTTCCATGGTCACTAGTGAATGACTAACACCAATGAAGAAGGATGGATCATTCTCAAACTGAACAGGAAGCCCATGGCTGCACGTGAAGTTTTTAACATCTATGTTTGGGGAACTACATTTCTTTTAACGATTGACAATAAAAACACCTGATTTACATATTAAATCCTAGCAAATCCATCATGTTACCCCACAGAATGTAGCATTCGTGGTGGAACAGGAAATTCTATTTTATTATTGAGCACATCACTGGAGAAAGCAACATGGCTGGTGTTTTGCATCATCTTTTGCCTTTAAAAGGAGAAATTTGGCATAGGACCATCTTGTGGACTCTGCAGATATCTAACAGGAAGTGAGCTACAGAGAAGCATGGAGACAGAGTTTAGGGATTCACTGGGTCAGACACTGAATTTGATTCCATGCAATATGCGGTTGATGTAATATTGTTAAGTAGAGGCATTTCACTACAAGACACTCTCTGCTTCCTTGAGAATACAACAGGCTCTGTACTGTTATGTAGCATGGTTTGGGTGAGGTATGGGGCAAGATGCTAACAGTGTCCCTCTCTGTGCTGGCCTGGAAAGAGAGGACACATACTGACTCTGTATTAATGGCCAGAGTAAAGGATGATCTTTTATTTCCTCACCTATAATAAAAGCTCTGGATAAGTTCAGGTGTTAGTAACAGGGAAGATCTGGAGTTTGGTTCCCAAGCAGAAGCACTTCTCTCTAAGCTCCTGAGCCCTGGTATGAATGGATGAAAGCCCCCCAAGTCTCTGTGGAGGAGTCGCAGAGCCACAGGGAAATACACAGACAGCAATGGCAGAGGGCTGAAGATTCCCTGTGAAGGATGATGACTGGCCTTTGCTCCATCAAGGAAGCAGCTTCTCTAAATCCTGTATAAGTCTCCCTTTGTATTGTGCTCTGAATTTTCTTACCCGATGGTTTTTGCTGCAGCGGCTTGCTGTACATACACCGATAAGGGCTCAGGAAGATGGAGTGTGGCTGGGTCTGAAAGGGGGAACGTTAGATAGGATGAAAATGACGGCTAGATCCAGCCTTCTGCCAGAAAGCTTTAGTAATAGCCTGGGGACTTAGACCAGTAGCACCTAAAGAAAAGAGGATTTGTGAGATTAGAGCAACAGCCCTAAGGGAATCTACATACAAGTGTTCTGTAGCTCAGTGCTTTACAATGAGCTCTCATGGCTCAGCGACTGTCAGGCTAATGCAGCAACTCAAACAGTCCGGGATGTTACAGTCTGTTTGTTTCACTGAGGGCTCCAACAAGCTGGATGTTTGTTGTTGCCTGGCAGTTCCCATTGCCCCGAACAGGCAATGCTCATCTCTGCACCTGTCCAGAGGCTCTGGAGAACAGGACTCAGGAGCCTGCAGCAGAGGATGCTCTGACATCCACCTGTGGAGGTGTGTCTGTCCAGCTGCCATGAGGATGGGGGCAGGAAAGTGCAGTGCTGGCCTCCAGCTGCCATGGGGCCCTGCTTGCCCTCTCCTCTCCCCTCATCGGAGGAACAGGAAAGAGAGAAGAGAGGGCAGCCAGAAGCCCAGGAAAGACCACCCCACTTACTGGAACTGCACCAGCCTAGCCACGGAGCTCAGCTGCCCTGATGAGGTGGGGAGGAGAAAAGAGGGAGATTCCTTTCTGCCCTGGCCTCTTGCAAGGCAGAGCTTAAGGGACACCTGGTTTCTAGGTCCTGCTGGGAAGGGGACGGGGGCACCTAGCCCCTTGCTATGTTTCTTGTGGCGGTGGGCATCAGCCTCCCAGCAGGACCCAGCACCAGCCAGCTGTTTCCCCCCGCCACCCACTCCTAGGTGACCTCAATGCTCCCTGGAGCCATGCTGCAGGAGGAGCTCACAGGGCCCAGCGCAATGGGTACCATGCTGTCATAACCATACAGCTAAGGGGAGCCTAGAATTACCCCTTACCTGTACGGGGTTAAGAAGCTCAAATAACCTGGTTGGCACCTGACCAAAAGTGCCAATGGGGAAGGAAGATACTTTCAAATTGGGGGGGAAGGGGGAGGCTTTGTTTTATGCTCTTTGTTTGTGTGGCTGTTTGCTCTTGGGACTGAGAGGGACCAGACGGAAATCCATTTCCTCCAAATAATCCTGCACAAGTCTCTCATATTACAAAAATAGTAAGTAGAAGCAAGGCATGTTAAATTCTTGTTTTAGCTTGTGAATTTTCCCTTTGTTAGAGGGAGGTTTATTCCTGTTTTTTGTAACTTTGAAACTAAGCCTACAGGAGGTTCCTCTGTGTTTTTGAATCTTTTGTTACCCTGTAAAGTTATCTTCCATCCTGATTTTAGAGGGGTAATTCTTTTACTTTTTCTTAAATAAAATCTGTCTTTTAAGAACCTGATTGATTTTTCATTGTCCTAAAGACCCAGGGGTTTGGGTCTGTGCTCTCTTTTTGTAACCAAGTGGTGAGGATATTAATCTCAAGCCTTCCCAGGAAAGGGGGTGAAGAGCTTGGGGAGATATTTTGGGGAAGATAGGACTCCCTTAATGTTTATTTAAATCACTTGGTGGTGGCAGCGATACCAAGGGGAAGGAAGGAAATTGTGCTTTGGGGAAGTTTTTAACCTAAGCTAGTAGCAATAAGCTTAGGGGGTCTTTCATGTGGGTCCCCACATCTGTACCCCAGAGTTCAGAGTGGGGAGGGAACCCTGACACATGCCCACTGGGAAGAGTCTTCTGCATCTCCTCATCTGAAGAGCTGACACCATCTCAAATCAGCCAGGCGGGTGGTTGCAGCATCTGACCTCAGCCTCGGTAGTGCAGTGATGGAGTAGCCAGGGCCGGTTACACTAGTAATTCTCATTTTGTAGTGGTGACCCCTTTCACGCAGCAAGCTGCTGAGTGCGACCCCCCCCTTATAAATTAAAAACACCATTATAATTGCTGGAGGTAGAGTGGGGATTGTGGTGGAGGCTGACAGCTCACAACCCCCCAGCTAATTAACCTTGTGACCCCCTGAGGGGGCAGGACCCCCAGTCTGTGAACCCCTGGGTTACACCCAAGGAGCCAAAGGTACCAAAGTCGCCTATCAGTGGTTGGTGAATCACCTGAGCAAGCAGAAAAAGAGCAGCCCACTTGGCAGCATTCTGCAGCCGCCAAGCAGACACGAACGGAAACTGTTGTAACCTCTTACCGTCTAGGGCTTTGCCTTTCACTTTAGCCGTCGCTTTCCCTGGTGGTTTAAGTAATTCAACCAAACCCTTCAGCAGCTCTGGCCGGACTTCGTAGGCCATGAGATCCTTTATCAGCTGAATGGCTAAAGACAAGAAAAGAGGCCGAAGTGCCACCTTGGTGCTCTAACAAGGCTGCACAGCAGTCCCAGCAGCAGATGAAACATCGGAGACAAGGGTTTGAACGCTGGTTCTGAAAGAGCTGAATTTTCCGTCTGCCTGTTTAAAGTAAACCTCTTTGACTAGGGCTGGATTCTGCTCTGTTTCCTTCTGGAAGTTGCTGGGAAACAGAACAGGAGACCAAGATCTGCTCTGTGCATCTGAGAGCAGAATTATGTTCTCCTGGGCTCGTAGATCCCAGATGACATTATTACCCCAGCAAGTATATGTGGATGGCAAAGAGCCCAACCATAACATGGCTGGCTTTCTGTATTGCATCACGCTCTCTGGGACACAGTGGGAGGGTGCTGGGGTACTGGACACACGAGGGTTACATTAAGTTCACACATGTGCACCATTGAGAGCAGTGCTGGCCCACAGCAGGCTCCAGGTGGAAGGGGCAGGGGCAGCCCCTTCCCCGGAGCAGCTTCCCCACACACCTTTCAGGAGTTTGTCTGGGAATGCTGGAAATTTGGAAAGTTCTGGAACACGTAGGCAGGGGGCGGAATCAGGACTCCGGAACAGCGCCGAGAGTCATCAAGCGCCAGGATTAGTGCAAACATAAAACTTTTACCCAGTTCTGCAGTAAAGATGCAGGCATCACGCTCAATTTCCCCCTCAGCTTGCAGCCACCTGCTCTCATGCCTCCAAAAGCTGGGCAGCAGAGACAACCGTCCCCAGGGCAGCTGCCGAGAGGCCAGAAGCAGCTCCCACCAACACTTCTCAGCTCACAGCAGAAAGGAGAAGCTGGGGCTGGTCTGGGAGCCTGACTCATTTGCATACCCATAATGCATTGCACACTGAAAAGCCTTTCTTTGAGCCTTTCAGTGTCCATGGAAAGATTTGCCAATTTCTGTTCAAATTCCCTTATGAGGATTGGGCTGCACAAAACACGGAGCTCTAAAATGAAAAGATTTGTAAGAAATCCCAGTTCCCCTCCAGAAGTCATCCTACTGTGAGTACAAGTCCATTGTCCCCTAATAATGCTCCACCTTTTATTTATATTTAGGATTTTTTACTCCTCAGTGGGAATAAATCATTTGAGTTTTACTACAAATTTGCATGGCAATAAGCTTTTCTGAGTTTACATGCAATTTTTTGAAATGTTCTGTAAATGAATCTAATCTTTATGAAAAAGTAGATCCAATTTTTATTTGATATCTACAAAATAATTCCTAAAAGCTGAGTCAAATACTTTGTTTTCCTAAGCCATTGAAAGTTTAAGTGAATTTTTTTTTCTGTGAGGGAAGAAAAAAACCTAATTCTTTAGAAGTTGCATAAATCCCCACCCTGTGTCCTTGCACCCCCTGTCTACATATGTCCCTCTACCCCCACTCAGAAACCTTCTCCCCCTGTCCCCATGTGTCCCTATCCCCACTCCACCTGTCCTCATGTGTGTCTGTGCCCCCATCCAGCTTGTCCTCTGTTCCTGTGTCCCTGAAACCCCTCCTCCTGCCCCACGTGTCTGTGCCCCCACCTAGCCACCACCTGTCCCTACGTAGCTCTGCACCCGCTCCTCTATCACCATGTGGCCCTGCACCTCCTTCCCCCTCTGACCCTGTGCCTCCACTCCCATTCAGCCCCTGCCCCAGTCTGTCCTCCCCGACTCGCCCTTATGAGCCTGACTGACTCCCACAGCATCCCAAGCTGTCTGTCTCCCCAGAGCCCCATGTCTCCTGATGGCCTGACAGATGCTGTGAAGAAGTCAGGCTCTCTCTTAGCTGGCCGGGAGCTGCTGCTTTGTTCAATCATCACAATACCCCCTGGTGGGCAAAAGGCAGAATTACAGCAGCATTTTGGCAGAAGCTTTTTTCTGAGCAAATATTTTAAAAATATGCAGGGCTCATTAATTATGCATGCATGCAGTAGCTCAGAATTAACGCCCAGGAGTAACTCTCAGCCTTCACAAAGTTGCTTCACTAGACAAGTAGATGAGCTGCTGTGACTATTGCTTTGGCAGAAATGGAAGACTGCAGCATCAGTGCTTTCACCTGCCAACCTGTTTGTCCAGAACTTCTCAGTCATGAATTCCAGAACTAATGTCAGCTATTACCTCTAAAGTATCATCTCATTAAAAATTAAATAGTTTTTGAGCAAGGCCTTTCAGCAGCATCAGAGTTATGCTATGTAACTTCCTAAAAAGATCCACCACAAAACCCAACCACCACTAAGTGAAATCTTCAAGTACAAACTTTGTTCCTTTCATTTTCTGCACAGACAATACACGTCATTAACTTATGATAAAAGTCCTGAAATCATTCTATTTTTTACAGCAAAAAGCAACCTCAGTAAAATAAGGCTTCCTTTGTGTGTATGTTTACCTGCTTTAACCTGATAAATAAGTTTCATATTTCTTTTCCTAGTTAATACATATTTAGTTAGTTTATTATAAGATTGCCTATAAGTGTTGTCTTCGGTTTGAGATCTGAGGTACAATGACCCAGGTGAGTGACTGGGAATGACCTGTCACAAAGGCAAGCTCACCTGGGTGGCAAGATAGATTCATGGTGCCCAAGGGGACTGTCTATGACTCTATGTTAAGGCTGTTTTAGTGTCTGAGGAGTTCACACTTGGTTGGTGAAATTGATGTATAGAACTTACAACTGCAAGGAACCCTGTTGTCTGCCAGCCTGGGGCTCCCACTCTGGGGCTCTGGCTGTACTAGAAAGAACATTTCTAGCCTGCCCGGTTGCAGAGGAAATGTTGAGAATGGGACTTGAGAACACTTTAAAGATTCAGAAACTGGAAGGGAAATAAAGAGAACCCATATGACACTAAAACACAAAAATCCTCATGATTTTTAAGCCAATCTCATGATTTGGGGGGAATTTACTCATGATTTTCCAATGGTGAGGATTGGCAATACTGCCAATAAGGATCCTGATAAGGATTATTATTTAGAATTTACATTACAGTAGGTTTGAAAAAAACACCTCACCTTGGACTGGGACCCCTGTGTGCTGGGTACAGCACAACACCTAGTGCCTTCACTTGGTTTTACAAACCAAGATCCATGGAACAGAGGCTGGGTGGGGAGAAGTCTGTGTCACTCAAGCAGTTATTGATAGCCTGGAGACCTTCAATATTACAAAAAAACAAAAATAAAGAAAAAAAATCTCCCCCCCCAGGCCCTGAAGTCTGAGAAGCATTAATTCCTCATAGTGTCAGAAGGATTCATAGCAGAAAAAAAACTCCGGCGGTTTAAACAATTCTCCAGTAAGCCAAAGAAGCTGACATCTATAGACTCACAGAATGCTACAAGAAACTTTAACAATATTTCATTGTAAACAAACCAAGGCATTTCAGCTCCTGTAAAGATCTATTTCAAATAAGCCATAAAAAATAATCTCCTTACAGTGAAATTCTCTCTTTTTTTCTAACCAGAATTTTCTCCCCAAAGGAAGGTCCTACTCCTGGAAATACTGCCATAGCACATTGATACATGGGGTGGACTGAGCAAATTCCTATTCTATCCCCCTATTTCCAAAATCAATGCGATGTACAATACTCAGATAAAAAGATTAGGCACTACACTTGATTTTAGCTGAGAACAGCAGAGAAGTAAGACTGAGAACCCTCGCCTGCTACGCAGCCCCCCTGCCCCAACACTTTCTAGGTCGCTGTGACCAGCTCCCAGACAGGTACCAAACCCCATTCCCAATATCTTGATAACTAGGTAACTCTAAGGGACATCACTTCCCCGCAATGACTCCAATGGAAGAATTTAAAGCAAGACCCCTTAACAGACAATTCTGCTCAAAGAGAATTATACCTGGGGATGCAAACTGCTGTATCTCTCTATCTGTGTGGACAATTCATGAGTTTATCCTGTATAAGCTTTATGCAGAGTAAAATGGATGTATTTGGGGTTTGGGTCCTGTTGGGAACTGGGTGTCTCGGTGCTGGAGACAGGTAACCTGCAGAGCTGTTTTTAAAGTCTGTAGATTTGGGGGCATGGTCCAGTCCCTGGATCTGTGTTGCAGCAGGCTAGTGTGTCTGGTTCAACAAGGCAGGGTTCTGGGGTCCTAAGCTGGCAGGGAAAACGGGCTTAGAGGTAATTTCAGCACGTCAGATGACAGTCCCAAAGTGTCTCTGAGATCGAACCCATCACACCTGTTTCTACAGCCTATTGCTCTGGCCCAATTAAACCACAAGTTTGCTCCTTGGAACTAGAATCTCTGGGAGCAAACCCCGCCCATTGACCAGGGAGTCAGGATGTGGGTCACGATGCGCAATGCATTCTGGGCATGCAAACAAGCATCCTGGGTAGGTCTGAGAGTTCAGGGGAGCCCTGGGCTCCGAGCTGTGGCTGCAGCCCCTGAAATATGGCTCTGGGAAGGGCGGCAGCTCCCCAGACCTCTGTAGCTGCTCCAGGCACAGCCCCGTGCACTGGTTATCCGGGGGCACCCAGGGCTGCACGGGAGATGCCCCTGCAACATGAGCCTGAGGGTGCTGGGCTCTGCACCACGGGCAGTACAGGTGGGTTTCGGGCACTGGGCGCTCCCATTTGCCCATGGGAAAGGGCTGGTGAAAGGGCCATTGAGCTACCCTGGGTGAGCTGGGGGGACTGGCCTGGCTTTTGCTTTGCCAGGTCAGTTAAATTCCTTAGAACTCAATGAGCAGCCAAATACAAGCAGCCCAGTGCTCACACTCTCACTGTGAGCCGAGCTCCGGGGACACTGCGGGTGGCTACTGCTTTGAAGTGACTCTCGAGAGGCTCACCGAGAACCTTCCCACGAATTACTCAAAAGTCTGCTTTCTGCCTCGGCAGACAGCTCAAGGCACGTGCAATCTGGTGATGGTTCCTACCTTCATACTGAACTTCCAAATGCATAGAGCTCAGCACGCCCAGCACAGCCTCCACAATGCTGGGATGGGCTGTTCCCACGATCACCTGGCAACAAAAGGAACAAGGGGGGTGTTATGCCTCCCGGCACTCACACCTGCAGCCCACTGAGATGTTGACACGTGTTTGATCCTCGAGATACAGAGAACTGCACAGCACTGTGCTCTGAGAGACTCAGGGGAATGGTCTCTTGGAGCTGATTCTGCAACCGTTACTCAGATTAGTGAGCGTTTATCCTTGACTAGGATATCTCATGTAAGTGCTCACCAAGGTAATGGCTGCCCAGTCCAGCCCTAAGGTCCTTAGACTAAGGACTGCAGTTTTGGGGGCAGCTAACGATTAATTACTATTACTTAATATTTGTAATATGGCAGCACCCAAAGGCTCCACTCAGGATCAGGGCCCCACTGTTCTAAGGCTAGACAAAGAGGTAGAAAAGTCCCTACTCCAAAGAGCTTACAGTGAAAGATGACAAGTGTTATAGAAAGTGTGGGGAAAAAGGAGACAAAATCTCTTAAAAATCCCCATAAAATCCTCTCACGACTCCTCAGACTTGAGCATGAGGTTCACTGATCGCCAGCTAACTGAACCATTAGAACAGCTTTGAGATTTTAATAGTGCTCTGTCTGTGAGCCTCTCTCTCCCGTGGTGTGTAACATAAGAGAGAAAGACATACATTTTATGTTCAAAAGTCAAGGATCCATGGTCCTGCAGATTTGGGGGCGCAACCCCCCCTTCCTTGATGACAAGGGACTGAAATTTCAAATGGGAGATTGTTGGAATTAAATTCAAGAGCATCAGACTGCACCAGAGTTGCTACCTACCTCACTGCTTAGGCTGAGTAGTTAACATACAGCTAGAATTTTTTATGTGAGTTACATATTTCCAGGCCAGGAAGAATTTAAGAGCGGTCAGAAGACCACAACCCCATTCCCTCAATTAAAAAAAAAAGCACAACCAAAGAGCCGGATGATTTAAAACAGTTAGCCCTAAAGGCCACATAGCTAATTCTGCATGCCATTCCCTTTGAAGTTCCCCAAAGAATAAGGGCAGGACATGTCTTTAGAGGCACGTCCTCTCCTACAGCCGAGGTCAGACATTTTCATACTAGGCTTTCACAATAAGTAACAGACCAGAGGAGAAGGGGAATTGTAAAATATCTTTCATATTCAACTTATATAAAAGCAGCAGATTAGACCCTAATGGAGCAGGGATTATGTAGACAAAAGGAGCAGCCTTGATACACTCAGCACTTGCTCTTACACAGTCTTGGAGAGATCTGTGTTACTGAGAGGGAGAAGTCTAAGGGGAGAATTGTTCATGATTTCATTATCCAAATCAGACAGAAAGCAGCTCTGTGCACCCCATTCCTTTCCAGTGTGTTCTTAGAGCTCAGACCCAGGAACGGCTGGGGAATTCAAAGAGCATTACTCTGTGCTGATGACATGCAACTAAGCACAAAAGGATCCTTGCTTCAGAATTCTCTTATCCAGTGCTACCTCACCAAGGAACTTTCAAATATGCAGGGTATGCAGCCTGAGACACGTTAGGACACATCAGCTGATTCTATCCTGGGTGTGCTTGTGGATGCAAGAAGTCTTCTCTGGGCTCCTTAATAACGCAAGAACTGTAGCAGGATTTCCATTCACCATTAGCCTTCAGATGATGATAGATTCATTATGAAACAGAGTGTTCTAGTAAAACTAGAGAATGGGCGAAAGTTTGATTACTTCCCGTTCTGCTCACCTGCACAGTCCTGAGTGTCTGCAGAGACAGCTGTTGGGCTTTGGGGGATGTGCATGGCAGCAAAGCAATCAGGCCTTTGTATACTTGGTTCTGATACTTGGGATTGCCATGGCCTAAAGAATCCAACAGAATTTGCACTTGTTCTTGAGTCTCTTCTGACTTGGAATTGGCCAAAAACTCAGCTATTGATCGCACACCTGTGTAGAAGAAGAGTCACTGAGTTGTATTGTTACAAAGCCCAAGTGGTTACACATCTGAAGTTAGACAGTAACTTGGAAATTTTGTTGAAATCCAGAAAGAATCAAAAACACTGTTCCATTTTAATCACTGTTGCTGGAGCAGTTGAGATGGGGAGTAATCTTCATTCTTGAGAGTTTATCAGTAGCTATTACACTGATTTTAAAATATAATGGGCCAAATTCTCTGCTGGTATGGAAGGGCAAAATGCTGCTGAAGTCAACTGAACTACATGCATTGACACCAATAAAGAATCTGGCCCCGTGCATACTGAATATCACTTTACTAATTCCTTCACACTCACCTCACTGCTGAGGAAGTTGTTCAGACCTTGAGCATCTGACACTGATTGTAATGATGGGTTCCCTTTTACAATGGAAAAAGCATTTTTTCCAGTCTTCAAAAACACCTGAAGAGATCTAACTTTCTCTTTTCAGAAAAATTCCTGATTTGTCAATAGATACCAATCACAGAAAATTTGAGCCCCGAGAGGGAAAGCTTGGTGAGGTAGCAGTGGGTGAACATAGCAGGTTATAATGGAAACTCTTTCGCAACCTTAGCCATAGCAGCTGCAACCAGCATGACTGCTGTAATACATCGAAGGAAAAATACTGTACAAAAAGTAGGCTCATTAAAAGGGGATGAAGAAAGGGGATGAAATGTAACCACTCAGCAATGGCTGAGACTCTGAACTCCTTTCAACAAGAAAGATACTAAAATAATCTTCCATCACTAGGATCTCGTAGAGTGAAAGGAACAGGGTCAGTGCTGTAGGGAGCCCTTGATGTTTGGAGGTCAGAGAGTACAGACTCGCCTAAATGGATATAAGCCCATTCCATTGATAAAGAACATGGATGGCATGGCACTTACCATAACTTTCACAAATAAGCTCCTTATACTTCCTGCCAGCATTTGCTATGAGTTGGAGTAGCTTTATCGACTCCCTTTTGTCCTCTTCCTTCAGTTGGTTCAGCCCTAATATTTCCAGGAGAGTCAGGACACCTCCAACCTCCAGAAATTCAATAAGATACCTGTGGCTACAGAGATGAAGGGAACACAGCAGAAAATGTAACACACTGAGCAAATTCTTCCTTCCTCGGATCTCCATATATCTGGGAATCTTCTTCCTGCCTCCTTGCCTCAGTTTCTATCTAAGCTCCCGGACAGAGAGGACAGGTACAAGAAGCTTGACTTGGAACCCAAATGTGAATTCCCCACCTGGCAGTATGATGTGCTCCCAATAGGCTACCAGGTGAGATATTTACCTCTGAGTGTCGCATTTAGATATTGACCTACATGCACAGAGAACTTGGGTCTCCATACACAGAGTGCTCATTGGATCCCTAACTGGTGTGTTAGCAATCAGACTGCTCCTGGGAAACATGAGGGACTCACTGAGGAATTGCATAGCATGAGCAACATCACAAAATATTTACAGTATTCTTGAGTTCTGGCTTTGCCCAGCCTTGTGTGAAGTAACATGTACAACACTTTCCACCTGCCCATGGCTGATGTATCTAGTTCTACAGAGTGCTCATCACCATGGTATCTGACCTCCCCAAACTAGGCTCGGATGCCCAGGGGACACAATTCAAAACAGGTCCAACTGCACAACCCACTAAGAGTGTGTGTGGGAGTCTCCAGGCATGAAGGAGGTTCTCAGACTGTGGGGATCCAGAGACCAGTAAAGGAGATAGAAGAGGTTTGCCCAGTTATAGGTACATGCTGACAGCAGGGTGCTCAAAAGCACAGATCATGGACAATTGCTGCTGTTGCCCTTTCCCAGATCATCCTTGGAGTAAAATATGAAGACTGACCTCTCAGCTCACAATTCTCACCCTGGGCTGGCCCAACTCTGGGATGTTAAAACCCCGCAAACAATTCTTGTAGCAGTGACATAGTAATACTCACCTACTTGCAGATGACAAAAAGATGCCAATGGACTTTAGCTGCTGATCTAGGTATGTTCCATACATGTAGCTGTTTGACCATATTAAGGAGCAAATACGGAGACAATTTTTCACATTAAACCTGGTCACTGCACCTGGCCTGGCTGGTAACTTGGTGTCAATGGGAGAAGGCACAGGCCATAACTGTCCACGCCAGTTGGGTTGCAAGACATTAAGGAGGCAGCAAGCTCATTCCCAGAGTGGGTGTGAAGTGATTCCCTGCCTGCGGCACTGATGGGCTTGGAAGGAGCTTACCTTTTGTCCTCAGCTAGAAGGATGGGATGTCCTGATGTAGGGCCTGTAAGAGGGGAAGGAGAAAACAAGGGGAAATCTTGCAGCGCAACCCAAACATATCCTTGGTGTGGAACTTTTCTCAGATTCCACCTTTCATGGGCCGAACAACTTAGCTGGACTCAGGTATTTCCACGGAGGGGGGCTACCTTAAATCATACTGGGGAAAAGAACATTTGGGAGAGAATCTTCCCCTCGATCACCCCATCACCTCTTCTGGCATCCTGAAGAAGTGGATACGTCAGTCTCAGCCATGACGTTAGGCGGGCCAGAAACAAGCTGGCTCCTTGTGAGAATTCCAGCTCCAACTCTGGCCCTGTCTTTCCTTGATTGGCCTTAATGAAATTGTCCAGAATGTGGCTACGAGCAGCTTTGCTAGCATTGTCCCATTCCTGCAAGAACCCCATCAGTCTGCTGATGGCTGCCTGCTCCTTTGTGGAAGTCATGATCAAAACTGTCCTATAGGGGAGAGAGAGAGAGGTTATAGAAACCCTTAAAGATAAATGTAGGCTGTACAAATGAGTAACACCAGCACTAATTATACTTTTCCCTTCTCTAGTGCTTTCCAGCTAAGGATCACAAAGCACATGACAAACATTAATGTAATCTTATCTTCCTTTATTCCCATTGTTATCTCCATTTTACACCTGGAGAAACTGAGGAATGAAGAAATTAACTGATTTATCCAAGGCCACATGGTAAATCTCTGGCAGAGCTGAGATTAGAATCCAGATCTCCTGTCTGAACCACAAGATCATCTTCACAAGAGCAGCTTCCCCCCGTTATATGAATAAAGCACTTTAATGTTGTGAATTTTCTTATCTCAGATTCTTGCTAGCTTCCCAGGATCACGTGACAGGCCCTGCCAGAGGGTAAGTAGGATGAAATAAGAGTAGAGATGCACAGGATCTTGACGATGAAAGAATGGATTTGGGAAGCTTTTGCATTTTGAACCTTTTTGTCCTAGTTCATGTCTTATTATTTAATTTCCCTTTAAGCGCCGAGAGCTTTCAATGGCACATTTTAAAATAAACTCGGGGGGAAAATGAAATAATAATCCAAGGAATAGGGCAGCTACTGAAAACCCCAACTGACCGTGAGAAAATTTACAACTGTTGTAGTGTAATTAGATCTGGTAAAAAGTGCAGATTGACAGCTCTGGAAGCTAAAGATGGTTTAATCACATAGGCACTGATCTTGAAAAACACACATGCTTAACTTTAAGCTTTGAGTAGTCCCAGTGTGGGGCTCAAAGTTAAAGGAGGTCTAAACAGGCAGCAATGCTGCAAGCTTCTCTCCACACAGCCCTGTCAACATGCTTCATCTGTGTGGATGACAGAGAGTTCAGCTCTTGGTCCCTCTACTGAGATTAAGGCCTTGTGAACTTGAGAAAGTGGCACTAGTTTAATTGAAGGTTTAATTTAAAAGCAAATTAGTTAAACCAATGCAAACCCCTATCTGGACACTTATTTCAGGGCTTCTCTCAGTTTAGTTTAAATCTGTTAAGGGTTCATCTGTTAAATCTGTTTGGGTTCATGCCTATTTCCTGTCTGTAAAGTGCCGAGCACTTGACTGAGATTCCAAATCCATTTCACAAAAGGCACCAGCTGGCTGCCCAATGGTCACTTTCAGTCACTACTGTCTGGGCAGGATTGAAAGCAATGACCTAAAGGTGATATGCCCTGTAGCTAAGTGTATTAAAAAATGTAAAAAACAAAAAAACAACCACCCTAGAAAGTTGGATAAAGAAACAACTCTGCAGGGTTAAGAGGAGTTGGCATTTCATTAGGGAATTAACAGTCTGTGGTTTGTAGGAGTCTGTGTCCTTGGCAGAGTATATTCAGGACCTCCTTTGAGGGAGGACAAGGTTTAAAATAAATCAGTTTTCCCAAAATAGTTGTGATTGAAAGTGTTATTAGCCATAACAAATGTTAGTACTGATGGGAGACTGACCTGTTAGGAGCCCTTTGTCGAAAGTTGTATTTCACAGTATCATGAGCTTTTTCCAGTGATTTATAGAATATTTGTGAAACATTACATGCAAGGCTCATGATTGATACTGAGAGAACAACTAGTGTGTTGAGGGAATGAGTATTTCACAGAGACTGTTTGCATTAAATTTACAGTCCCATAAAGAGCTCCTATGTCCTCTACAGAAATCTAGTTAAAAGAACTTAACAATGTGAAGCATCTCAAAATTGATTCTAAATTAACATTTCCATATTTATGAGATGCTGATGGTGTGCTCTTATCCTGCTTTTATTAGGAAGCAGCAATAACCCTCACTGTTCAGAAACTCCATCACCAGCCTCTGGATAGGAGGATGTGAGGAATAAAGGGTGCTTTCCTATTATCCCGGTGGGGAGAAGAGTTGGTCTGAAAATGATCATACAATACAACTAACTGAGGATACAATAGTACTGGACTCTGACTGTTATAATAATACTATGCATCTAAATAGTGCTCTTCATCCAAAGATCTCGAGTGCCCTATAAAAAGAGGTAAGTATTCTTGTTATCCTCATTTTACAGATACAGAAACAAATCCACAGAGAGGGGAAAAGACTTGCCCCAAGCTCACACAGTAACTCAGTGGCAGAGTTAGAACAGAACCAAGTCTCCTCACTACAAATTGTCCATTCTAGCCACTCAATTAGTTGCCTCACTCATTTCATTAGATCTGATAAACTTAGAGAGTTGGACACCAACTCAGTATCTGTTGGGAGGACTCGAAGGACAACCCAGGTGATTTAGGAACTGTTGTTGGCTATTCACTAGGTAGCACTTTTCCTTTTGAATCATTTCTGAATCAAGGAACCAGAGTTAAGGGCCTAGGAACACTCTGCTGCCAGAGGTGCCAGCCTCAGTCGTGAGTGGAACCTTCAGTTTAGGAGGTGCAGCTCTGGATGAGTTGGGAGAGGGGACAGAAAAGATGGTTTTAAGATATCTTTGCACCATTAGATACCAAGCCTTGCCCAGCCCCTGGCACAAGTTAGAGCCTGGTTGCCCATCCGCTTTTCACCATGGCCCCAGCCCCTGCTCATCCTCTTCCCTCGAGGTCACGTCCCTCGGCCAGGCCGGCAGCTGCTCCTCCCACCCCTCCTGGGGAGCCCGTACAGCTGTGGAGAGCTGCAGATTCTCCAACTGCCTGAGGTGGGGGGCGTGCCCAAGAGTTGCCCCTGGCCTGTGTCCCCGCTCCCTGGGCCCTCGACCCAGGGCAGGTAGAGGGTCCACGCAGGGGCGGCTCTAAGCTTTCTGCCGCCCCAAGCACGGAAGTTCCACAGCTGCCCCAAATTCAGCAGCTTTTCTGCGGGAGGTCCACAGGTCCCACAAACTCGTCCCCGCCACCGAAATGCTGCTGATTCTGCGGCAGCCAAAACCTCCCGCCGAAATGCTGCTGAAGACAGCCTGACTACCGCCCTGACGGTAAATGTCAGGCTGCCCCCCACGGCTTGCCACCCCAGGCGAGCGTTGATGCCTGGAACTGGTCCTGGGTCCACGGCTCCCCACAGCTGCCTGCTCAATGTGCACCAGCAGTCAAAAAAGCTAACAGAATACTAGAAACCCTTAGGAAAGGGATAGATCATAAGGCAGTAAATATCATAATGGCACTATGTACATCCACAGTACCCCCACACCTTGAAACCTGTGTGAAGTGCTAGTTGCCTCTTCTCAAAAAAGATACATTAGAAAGGGAAAAGGTACAGAGAAGAACAACTAAATGAATAAGGATAGGGAACATTCTCCATATGAGGACACATTAAAAAGACTGGAACTGTTCACAACTAAGTGAAGATATGATAAAGGTGTATAAA
>ML677352.1:46860224-46968738 GCA_007922305.1 Dermatemys mawii
AGATGAGGGGAGGCAGGTGTCTGATGCCCCAGGTGGAGGGGTGCGAGTGTGATGCCCTCAGGGACTGTGCAGTGTTGTCCCTAGTAGCCCAAAGGGGCTTAGTGTCAGGGGTGTTGCTGTTGCAGGACTTGCCCCTAATCACATTCCTGTTAGCAAAATAATCCTGTTTGGATACTGGGCTGTGTTCCCTGGGGGCTTCAGGAGAGCTGGGAGCTCCCGCCTCCTTTAAATCGCTTCCTCCATTGTGCCTGGGAGTGTTAATCAGAAACTGTTATTTGTGGAGAAATGGTCTGTGTATGGAAACAACACACTAAGTAGGGCCCGACTGTCACTCTATAAGCTTATTGCCTTATCCCAGGTCCTTCTCCAGCTGGTTTCTGTCACTCTCATTCCACTGCATCTGATATTAGGGTGGAAAATCTTTGGGGCAATAACCACATCTTTTTATGACTCTTTAAAGGGCTAAGAGTACTAATGGGGTGGCTTAAAAACAAGACAAAACTAATATCTTTGGGCTTGTCTACACATGGAGTTATCCTGATTAACTCCCCATGTGGACACTCTTATTTTGGAATAATAGTGCCTTGTTCCTGTTTAATTTAACTCACTTTCAAAGGATCAGAGCTAACTCCATGTGTACACAAGCCTTAAGTCACCAACTGAGCTGAACCTTGTTTTTAATGCAAATATAAATTTCTCCAAAAATCAAGGAGCCTGTTTCCCTCCACATACAGTGATGGAAAAACTTGCCATTTGCCACTGGTATATGGATTTTTTTGAACTCTGAATTTGAGAAACATTTATAATGTGAGCATCTAGTTTTTAGCATCTTTACCCCCTTATTTGTATCCTACTTGGCCTGTAGTCTTTTGTCTTTTTTTTCACAGTAAGTTGTTTGGGGCAGGATTTGTCATTTTATTTTTTGTACTGTGACCAGTACAATAGGGCCCCAGTCTTGATTGTATTGCAACACAAATAATATGGCAATAATAGCTAAATGATAAACTGATAGGCTACAGAAGGAATCCAGTTATAAGCACAATAGTTGCACTACAGGCTTGGGAGTGGGATTAAAACTGCTGTCTTTATTAAATAGTTAGGTTGCAATTTCACTCTTGACTCTAGTGGACTGAAGGGCGTTTTCATTCTTTAAACATATCCTGGTTTATTTCAGACACTAGTCCAGAGAGGGAAAACAAAAATAACCGGCCTGTAGTAATTCTGCTGGGATGGGCTGGCTGCCGTGATAAGCACCTGGTGAAATACAGCACCATCTACCAGCAGAAGGTGAGACATTCATTTTTCTATGCCAATATAAAGCTGTAGTAAGGCTACCTGAGGAATTTCTCCCCTGCATTCTGGTGAAAAGTCCTTACCCGTTCTGATGACTCCAGAGAAGCCCTAGAAGAAAGTGTTGGGCTTATTTTTGTGTGAAAGCTCCTTGCATTTTCAAGTCGCATGTTGACATTCTCTACACACTGTCTTTAAGCCCCTGGTTATATGTACAACGAAGAGGCAGGAAGTGTTTCCTAAAAGGAATTATTTTTTGCCTTTTTCAAAGTTTCTGAAGTTTTAAAGATTTGAAAACTGGTGTAAATCTTTGTCCTCCATTTATCCACGGAACATGCATAACATGGGCAGTGAGAGTGCAAGCTGCATACATCTGTATAGATCAGGCAGGGCCAACTTTTAAGGGTCAAAGGCAAGTTCAACCATGGCTTATTCAGCCTCTGGCCTTTCTTCTGAGACTAACACGTGTGCTGGTTATTGATGGCTTTTGTGATCAAGTTGCCTGGCTACTGGAGATTGATTTGATGCCCCTAAACTCATTTCACACAATTTATGGAACAGCCATCATATGGTAACAATGTTCAGTTGTTACCAACCTGGACAGGATTTGATATAGTGACCTAGAAGTGGAAGTTTCTGATAGTGTCTGTCTCACTACCAGTCTCTCTTTAAAATATCTTGCTTTTCTGGTCTGTGGAATGATAGAAAGTGTGTGGCTTTTGGACCTAGTGGACTTTAGGCCCATTATTTCTCATCTCTTTCTCAATGTGTGAGAATGGACTTTGTTTTGGATCCAAATTTGTTGCAAAGATAGATGCCAAAGTTCTACTTTGAATACTACCCAGCATGACTGCCTCACATGGCAGCCTCTGAACTATTAATATTTAACCAGACATGTGTGATCCATAAATTAATGTGTGTTCTAGTACAGAACGGCCTGTAACTCCATGTCTCAGGATTGGTAACAGCATTTCATTGTTCGGTTGCTACTGGCCACAGCATTCTGCAGCTGCTCAATATCCTACATGAAGTGCATTTGGTGTCTCAATCCTGTTGCCATATAGATAAGTGTCTACGTTCTAAAATATACAGTTTCATTTAGTCCCAGCTAGTTCCCTTTTAAGCAATCCTAACAGAGATACTAGGTATGGAATGAGCTGTAGAGAATGAACTCCCTTCTGACCCTTATATGATGAATATTTAGCACTTTACAAGAATTAAGCCACACAACTGTGTCTGGCAGAAAAATTTCCATTGCAATTTTAATGGAAAATTGCATTTTGACTAATTTTTTGCAAAAAGCGTCTGCTTTCTATGGATTTATTTTTATTACATCAAACACCCAAAACCAGAAAATTTGATTTGCACATGGTGCCACAGTGCCATATGAGGGTTGTAGTTCTTTTATGTCATGTACCTGTTTTCCTCTGTGGGCTGAACTCTCCAGCTAGATAGAAAAATTAAACCATTCTTTGCACCAAGGATTTTCTGTCCTAAGGGCCTGATAACTGTAAACGCTAGCGGTAGGTGTGGTGCTCGGATTGTTTCAGTGTAACCACAGTCCCAGATATACAGACAGTGAGTAAAAGTTTCAAATCGTAAGATGTTGGAGGGTTGACAAGATGTGGGAGAGTTTGGAGAGGGTTTGTTTTTCGGTGTGCTTAGCTGCAGTTATCTGAGTGGTTGTAACCTTGGTTTTTTTATTGGTATTGGTTTTTATTTCCCTAATTCTGATCTTTTAAATGAACTTTTTGAATCTTTACAGATGAAGCTGAAGCCATGAGGTGGTTATGGACTGAGAAACTGAATGGGGAGAGTACACCTGATAATTTATCATGGCTTTGTGTTCTGCAATGCCATGTGGGAGACCCCAACCCCCCTGCCACCCTCATGCTATGGGGGGTGGGGAAGTCTAGTGACGGCGGCATACTCAGCCCATGGGAGAAGATGGGTAATGCAGTACTTTTTATTGCCCAGCGGCCATCAGTCACCCCTGCTGGTCAACCGAGCATTTTTGACATGCTGCCATGGGACTCTTGGCAAGTCCTCCTTGGCCAGAAGGATGATGAGCAGGATGCAGACCCTTGAGGGGAGGAAATCCAGGGAAAGTGAAGGGATGTGTAGGGTTCTAATAGGGATGTAGATGGACCTTCCTTCCCCTAGAAAGTATGAATGCAAACATCGGATGATTTAACATTTATTAGAATAGATGAAGATTTCTTCCTCCCTTCTCCCCAATCCCCTCTGAACATAGTTGTTTTGATGCCTTTTCCCTCAGTTCTCAAGCCAAAATGTCACTAAATGCCTTGGCTGAGCTAATGTAAAAGATGGAGCAGTTATACAAGTATCTTTACCCACATTTATTTAGAAACTTCTGTGAAGGCCCATTGCTTCAGCACCTGGGTGCCTGACATCATTAAAACCTGCCATTAGTAAAGAGAACACTCAGAGTAATACAACGCATATCTCTAAATGTGGGGGCTTAGCTATGTAGCCAAGTGGCCCAAGCTCTTTGGTACGCAGTTCTGTTTATTATTAGCTCCAAAAGCAGTCATTATCTTTCAGTTGGGAATACGTGGAAAGCAGCTTTGCAGGGCTGCAGCCAGGGAACAAAACACTGGCATAGACTTTCCCTGGCTGCAGCCCTGCAAACCTGTGTGTGGGCAGCCTAGATGCTGGGGCTTTCTACAGGGAGCGGGGCACTGACAGTGTTTCTCCTTGAGCTCCATGTGAGTTGGGGCTCAGCATGTCCTAGTGTTTCCTCCACTGGGTGCAGGGAGAGGTCCTGTGCAGCTCTGGTGCTTGGGCTGCATCCCCCACTCCTTCCCTGCCCACAGTCCCTTACCGCCTGTGCCCAGGGAGCCCAGGTTTTCAGGGCTACAATCCTAGAAGGAAGCACAAGGACAGAGTGAGTGCCAGCTGGAGGCAGGTTTACAGGGCTGCAGTGAGGGAAGGTACTTCCTTCCCTGGCTGCAACCTTGCAAACCTGCCTACAGTTGGGGTCTTTCTTCTAAAACCTGTTAATAATCAGCATGGCATTACAATATCCAAATCCCATTAATATTAAAGTCAATGGGATGGGATTTGTTCCCAGCCAAATGTTGCTATTAACCAGAAGTCGTCAATATCAAGGTGGCTATTAAGTGGAATCTACTGTGACCCCCCGCCCACACACCCAATCTGATCAAATAAGTAGAGGTTAGCAAGCTTCACAAAAGGATTAGATGTAGGCCACCCATAAAAATGGCTTCTACGTAGGCTCTTGGCTGGGGTAAGTATTATCAGGTCCTGGTGCTACTGGGCCCAAATGATCACTGGCCAGAGACAGGAGGAAATTCCTCCTCCTTTACCAATGTTGTGGGTAATGTTATACTAAAGATACATTAATGGTGAACCAGCACTGACAAGTTCCTCATTCAGGAAGAGGGGACCTACGGGGCAAGTGCTACGACACTGTGGCAGATTAGGATCCTGAAGGACCTTGCCTTTCTATGTAACATACAGCCCTGGATGGGTGTCTCTCTTTTCCTCCCAGGGGTGCACAGTTATCCGCTACACCGCTCCATGGGAGATGATGTTTTTCACAGAATCCTTTGGAATCAGGGCCCTCCAGGCCCCAGCTAGAAAGCTTCTGGAGCTGCTCTTTGACTATAAAATTGAAAAGAAACCCCTGCTGTTTCATGTGTTCAGCAATGGCGGAGTCATGCTTTACCGCTACATCCTAGAGCTCCTCCACACACACCGGCAATTCAGCAGCCTCAAGGTGGTGGGCACCATTTTTGACAGCGCCCCAGGCAGAAGAAATCTCAAGGGGGCTCTACGTGCCTTGGCGGCTGTCTTGGGATCAACCAACGTGCTGCTCAAGTATTGCCTTCTGCTCGTCTTCGCCGTGCTGGTGGTGGTGCTGCGGGTCCTGCTGCATCCAGTAACTCGCTTCTTCTATGAGACCCATTATGATGCCCTGCTGAAGGGGCCTTCGCGGTGGCCCGAACTCTACCTCTACTCCAAGGGGGACAGGATCATCCTGGCCAGTGACATAGAGTGCATGATTGAGGCACGGCGGCAACACAATGTTGCCGTGAGAGCTGTGGACTTCTCAGACTCTGCTCATGTCAGTCACTTGCTGGCATATCCCTCCTATTACACGAGCCTCTGCACTTCTTTCATGTATGACTGCCTAGGATACTCATAGGTTCCACCACGGAGGAGGTAGCAAGTACCTGTGTAAACACCCTTCTTCACTGGGATCACGCTGGAAACAAACTGCTCTCTTTTATCTCTCTCTCTCTCTCTCTCTCTCTCTCTTTCTTCAACATCTCTCTGCTCACAATAAAATCCTGATCTCACCGCCCTTCCCCAGAGCTTGGAGACACAGAATTGCTGATTTCTCGGCATCTAGTACACTGCTGGATGTCTGAAGCCTCCAAATCAGTTCTTGGACTGGTCAGAGGTGATGGTACTAAGTAGAGCCAAGAGAGTCCAAATGAATATAATCTGCATAATAGAGGTAAAAGCCTGACCCCACAGAAGTCAATGGGAGGTTTGTTGGGGGCTTTCATGGGAGTGGATTTTCACCAAAGGAGACCAGAGAAAGGAGTGAATTAATGTGACTGGGGGAGCACTACATCCCTCTTCTTACACCCTCTTCCTCTTTCCCTGCTGCTCTCCACTTTGTAGTCCCAGGCATATAACTTACATCACCATCCACATCCACTCTCCATCTTGTTACACTGAAGCAATTCTGTGACCTCTCTGACAGGTGAGCTGGAGAGCCATGGCTAGGTTTTCTCCTTTTCCCCTCTGTTGCTTCCTCCTGCCCACTGTTGAGTCAGCTGAAGCTCCGCAGTGTTATCTCCTCCTCTCGTTCCCCACCCCACCCTACCCTACCCTACCCTACCCTTCCTTTTACATGCCTCCTCTCTCAGCCCTGCATATAGTCACAATGAGGAGAGCAGAATGAGACTCTTGGCAGAGTCTTTAATAAGGCAGACCAATATAGTCCCTCTCTATCCCCACCCTCAAGGAACTGCAGCTCCGCCCTCCTATTAGCTGGAGATCAGCTACAGCAATCAAACACAGGGTCTCTGAAAGGGCTGTTCAGGTAACTGCGACCCAATGGGTCAGCCTGGTTCTATTTAACAGGGCTGGGGCAGAATGGCCAAGGGGCTGCACCCTTCCTGGATGGCTCAAACCACCATGGTTGAGTAAATTTAAAACTTTATCTGTGAAATATCTAACATATCTCAGTGTCTGGTCTTTGTTCCGTTTCCTGACGCTTCCCTCTCATTGCTGAAATCGTTGGGTGAATAGCTGTGCTTTGCTGTGTAGATTTACCGCTTTAAGGTGTGTGTCTAGGAGTGCAGAGAGGTCACTTTGAGTATCTGTAACTGTAAGTTCTATCTCCCGTCCTGTACCCAAATTTCCTGGGTCTTTCAGAAACTGCTTTCTCTTTGATCCTCCAGGGGAGAGCCTGCATTACCAACTAGCATCATTCATCACATTCCAGAAGATCTGTTGACTAATCTACACACGTGAACACTTCAGAGTGTGTTGTTTACTCCCTGTACAGACGTGCTGGATGGGATGAGCCAAGCTAGAAAACATCCTGTTTGGGTTTTCTTCTGTGGAGGGAGAGTGAGGGGTTCAAGTAGGGGAAGGACTATCCTACAATCTATCAAGGGTGAATTGGTTGAATTCTAACTGATCTGACTTTCCCTGTGTTCATGGATCCTGGCTTTTTTTGGGAGGAGGGAGGGTAGATTGAATTATAACCCTGGAAAAGCCTGCCCCTTTCTAGCACAGCATGATCTGATCTGGGGCCTCTGAAAGAAGGTCCAGTGCCCTGTGAACACCTGTACAGCTGGCTGAGGACACAGTTTGTCCCTTTGGTTTTCTGTGCAGCCTCCCCTCCTGCACACAGCCATCGTGCTGACCAGGGGATGTTAATGAGTTGTTTCCCCAGCAAGAGCCACTTAGTAATGTCCTAACTTTCCTCCTCTGCAACCCCACAAAGTGAATCAGAGCAGAGTAGTACTCTGTCACTTCACTGCGGGGTCCAGTAGCAGGGTTGGGAGGAAATGTTTATTCAAATGCACTTGAAATGGGGATTTAGAAATGTCTTAATACTTTTTGTAAAATACATTGTAATCTTCTGTTTGCAAGCAGAAACAACAGTCCAACTGCAGCTATTTTCAGCTTCCCAAACAGCTTAGAGAGAGGCTCTACAGCAGAACTGGGGAGTCCTTCTAGGTCTTCTTTTGACATGTGCATCGTCTTTGTTCCTAACAGAGCACAACGTTCTACCCGTTGAAGCTGAGGTTTGCACATCATGTGTCCTGAATCTCCTCTGTTAAACTGACCCCAAAAGCTTAACACTGTGATAAGGAATTAAAGAAGACGGGAAAATTAAAATATCAAACTTACTCTTTTTTAAAAAGTCATTGTAACCATTTCTGCCAGTCTGCCCAGTGAATCCAGTGTAACACAGACACTGAGAACTCACTCCTGCCTAACATTGTAGCATGCCATTTCCAGCTGTTGAGCTTTTGGTGGACATAAAAGCAGAATCTGTCAGTACATTTCCCCCCTCCTCTTCTTTCTCCCCCTCTGCCCCCAGCATTGCAAGCAAACTACAGTTACCATGGGAGGGAAGAATGCAAGGTCCAGTAGCAATGGAAAGCTCTCAAATCTCTCTGGAGAGAACACCTTGCACTTGTAAAAAGTGTCATTATATCAGGAGTTGTTACCAATCCCTGGGACTGTCGGAGGGACAATGAGGTTGCTTTTGCATGAACTATGAAGGAAAAGAAAAACAATGTGGCAACACAACCCTGTCCTTACATTTTCTGTATAAGGTGTGTGTTGTGTGTGTGAATTAACTGGAAAGGTGACACTTAAGTGCTGACTTAATTGAGTTCATTTTAGTGAACTTGTTACAATTTTTTTAATTGGTAGTTTTCTCCCAACGTTGCGGGGGGGGCATTGTTCTGTGATTTGCTTTATCTTCTCCCCCTTCAGAAGGCTTCAGCTGAGCTTTTTCCTCCCATTCTGTTTGGGAAACTTGGGCATAACTAAACCCTCCTGCCTGTATCCCGAACAATGCCTTCAGCGCAATGTATAGAAAGGGATGTTTGTTTGTGGTATATTTTTAACCCTAAATGCCAAAAACAGTCAAGAAGCCAATCTGGATATGCGGTGTTCTTTTGTAGCAAGTGGCTTTCTGTAGCATCCTTGTTCACCAGGGCAATCCACATAGCCAAGGCTGTGTTTTAGTTTCTGAATATCAACCGAAGGGTCGCAGAATTGTAAAAGCTCCCTCTCAAGGAGCAGAGATACTAAAGAAAGATTGTTTAACTAGCACTTGCCTCAGCACTGGCTTCTTTAGGTGCATCTTTTATACAAACCTTTAAGCGCATTCCACTGAATTAAATTAATACAATCACGGTAGTGGGCAGTACTGAACATTGTGGAGCATCTATTTGTGGGGCTATTCCACAACATGGCCAGCAGGTGGCAGCACTAAACCAACTATTAATCTGCTCTATTGTCTCCTATAGAGAAAATAGCTAGAATCTATTTACACAAATTTCCCTGATTAATGAACCCTATTTCAAATTAAGGACTAATATACACACCCACCTTCCCCCCTTGAACATTAGGCAAATGCATATTAAGCCGCTTGAGTTACAGAATAACCTATAACCACAAAGCTTCACCGGTGGGCTCATTTTTCCACACCCCATGAGGGGCCTATAGTTTTAATTGTGGTCAAGTGTGGTATATTATTTGATATACTGTATGGCTTAAAAATCGATTTTTGTCCCCCCTCCTTTTCTGCTATATAATACATACCCCCTTTTTGCCCCTTGTGATTCTGTTCCTATTGTTTGAAACAGTGGGTTAATACACTGGCTATTTGTGATTGGAGAGTACATTCAAACACTAATCAGATCACAGATTTGTTTTTTAAAAAATTGTTTTTTTAGTGTAATCCATCTTATTCCCCAGTGGGCGTCTGTCCACCTTTTCAAGGTGCCATGCAACGTGGCTCAGCTGACCATCTGTGCTAGCAGGAACCCAACATTGGAGTGGGAGGTCCGGATGCAGGTGTGTTTGCAGAGCTGGAAGATTCTAACACTAGACTGGGGAGGGGGTATTGCATGTCAGGACTAAGGGGTGAAGCCTTCATCCTAGGAGGCATGATCACAAGGGTGACTTAGGTGCTGAACAATCACTGTAGGGGCCTAAATACAACTGTTAGATGCCACTGGCATTCGCAAAACCCCTGCTCAGCTACTGCCGAATGCTGTAGGCACTTAAGTTCCCTATGTGCCTAAGCTTCCACTGGTAAAGTCCCCATGGCCCCTACATTTCTACTGGGGGGCATGCGTGCAGCCAATGGGGTCTTGCACGCGGCTGCCACTGTCCTGCACCCAGCAGCCATGCTCCTGACCTGGGCCTAAGCTCCATAGGGATTCCCAAAGCAGGAAGAGGAGAAAGTGGTGATGCCCCCTAAATCTCCCTTGTTAAGCTGGCCCTAGCTGATTTCACGGGATAAGGAGCAGTGAGTGGTATTAGCATCCTGCTGCTGCAAACTCCAAACTTACCTACAAACTAAAAAACAAAACAATTCTTTTCACTAGACTTCAACCACCTGTAGGTCCAACCCATCAAATCAGGTCTGTGGTAGCAAGTGAGGGAGCCTGGAGCCCTCTAGTGGTTCATGACAGTAATGCAGATGGCCCAATTTTGATTAATTTCACAAGTGCACCCCTGTAGGCACATAAATCACCCCAAGCTTGTCTCTGGTAGCAGGCTGTCTCTCTATTCAGCCACTCATCTCATGTGTGGCTTTTCCTTTATAGCCAGTAATGAAGTTAGAAAACCTGTCAACAGAAGAAAGTTTAGTGCAGTAAAAATGGATATATCCTTCCATTGCAGTGTGTAACCCACAGTGACTGGCTCTATGGACTCTCAAACCTTAACCAGTGTATTACAAATTCTAGTCCTAAAGAGGATTTCTATTGAGAGGACAGACTCATTAGGGCACTTAGAGAGGTTCTGGGGTGGTTATTCCTTTTATACCGTGCAGATCAGGGTGATATTTGGTTCAGTTTACCAGGGAAATACTGTCAAGCCAGACATTAGCGGCCATTTGTCCCCACCAAAAGTCACTGCAGAACTGGGCACAAATGGCCAGCCTCACCCCACTGAGTCACAGAACTGGAACAGTAGGGGGCGTGCAACACAGTATGGAAATGCAATGGCAAGAGCTGTTCTCTGGGAATTACCCGTGTAAAAGGTTCTCCTAATGTGTGCTGCTGGTCTTTCACATTTGATGACCACCACATTCACCCAAGGTTTTGTGTAGGAGAGGTGGCTGGGCGATTCCGTTTACATTTCTTTATTTGTTGAGATGTATAAACTGAAGTTGGACAAAGGAAATTTCCATGGATCTAACTTAATAGTCTGTATTTACAGCAATGGTATCATCCAGTAACTAACAGGCCCTGGAATGTATGACAATATATTGCACGCACAACCAGTTTTTGAAATCACTATTCTCATGCTTATTGTTGTTTTGATATAAGATCAGGATCCAGCAAAACACTTAAACATGTGCTGAACTGTAGGCATGTGAAGTCAAGTTAAGCATGTGCATAAGTACTTCACTTGATCAGAACCTAAATCTCTGTCAATTTCCACAGGACCAGTAGAGCATGCGTTGTAGAGACTGTAGTAAGCATAAAAAAATGGATTCGACTTTGAAGTGGTGGAAAGATTGTTAAAGAGGCAGGATTTAAAATAAGGCAAATAGGCAAGAGAGAAACTATGCACACAACTAGGAAAGGAATTTTGAAAGGTCTTCTATTGCACTCCCTTCCTCTCCTCCAAACTTTTTGTCTATTTATTTGGATAGTAATCTCTGTGCTTTGGGGCCCTGTCTTCATATGTGTCTGGAAAGCTCCATCCATGCCAGTGGGGCTATAGAAATAATTTTAAAAAGATAAATCATGGAGGACCAAAAAATCTACATAACCCCTTCCCCCAACAAAGCAAAGTACTTGTGTGCACACACCATTTCCCCCATGGAGAGGATTAGGGAACGAACAAGTCACACATGGCAGATCTTCATCATGTTGCTTATTGCACAGCTGGAAGGTGCTGAGATACAATTGTGAAGGAGGTAGGAGAACCCATATAGAATAGAACTGTACTCTAATAACGGCAATTTATGAAAAAGATACCTGTCATTCCAAGAAATGAGCAACAGGTGGCAGCGCTACACCTATTTCTCCTGTCTTCTACCCTGTGATTGATGCTGATATTATAACCAATTTTTCTGCAAGTCAGACATAGAAAAGAAGTTTGATAACATTCCTAAGGTGACTCTTGCAAGGTCATGTCCTTTTACAGCTGAGTAGCTCCGTGGCAACAGAGCGGTAGAGATGTCATGGTTGCCGGCTGAAACTGGAAAGGTTTATGAGAGGCAAATAAAACATAAGAGGCTCAACTTGCTACCCGCATGTCCTGAGGACAACCACCTGCAGTGGTGCTCTGTGTCCTGCCTACCAGGAGCTGTGCATAGCCTGTAAATCTGGGTTCAAAAGTGATAGGGCAGGCTGGGGGGAGAAGCAGGCTTTGAACTGGGTAAGAGTCGGGAAGCTTTCACCTCACACAAGCGATGGGGCCTGCATGTCTACTCCAGAGAATAGGAAAGGTGGGATTGTTCCAAAATAGAGAGTGTTTAACATAGAGAAGACATGAATACAAGGGGCCAGGATAATAACGAATGGTCTAGAGATGGTCGATCGGGAGCTTGCATTCACCCAGTCTCATAGCACCAGAACAAGGGGACACGTTCATTGGAATTGAAATGTGGCAAATCTAAACAAATGAAAGGAAATACTTTCTCACACAATACGTAGCTTATGAAGCTCGCTGCCCCGGTATCTCACTGGGACCCAGAACATGGGGTGCTTTTTAAAAGGGTGGGACAGATGGAGAGCAAGAGTTATGATGCTATGGATTAAAAATAACCAACAGTTTTGGCAGGCTCTAAACCCTCTTGATTCAGGGCTCAAACCCACCTCTAACTATGGGGAGTTAGGATGAAGCTTTCCCTACACTTCCTGCACGCAGGTTACTCCATAACTGCCTGGCACTGTGTTTCTTGCGCCTTCTTCCGAGGCATGTGCTATTGATGAGGTCAGAGAGAGGATTGTGAACTAGGCAGACTCAGTGGGGATCCCTATGTTCCAAAGTGTATTCTTAAAAAAAGTGTCTTTTCAGAAATGCAAGGAGCGGGGAAAACCATGAAGAAGAATTACAAGTGCTGTGAAACAGGAAGATCCTGACTTAGTTGGAGGAGCTGGGATAGTCTTAAGGCTGGTCTGCACTTGAAAGTTATTTCAGGGTGTGGATTTCGGCTTTAACTAACTTCCCAAAGTCGTGCACCCACCCTGCTTTGTTTATGCCGGTTTAAGGTATTTCCTCTTTGACTCATTGCGTTTACACAGCACTGTGCTATTTCAGAATAAACGCATAGTACTCTGAGCAGATATCCCCAAACGGGGGATAGCGGAAACACCAGGCTTCTGCCCCCAGGGCAGACCCAAAGACATGCAGCATCTCGGAGGTTCCTAGGCCACCCAGTACGATGTTAGGCTGGAGTCACCAGAGGGCACTACCAATCCTAGTCTGACAAGGTCTGGAGCTCTGGGTGTATGTGGGGCTCCCTTCCTGAGTCTCCCCGGTGAGAATCATTTCACAGGTGCAGAGCTGCTGACTGGAGCAAATTACCACAGTAGTGAGGGTCTCTACAAAGACACAACAGGTAGAACATGCTCAGGTATTTAGGTGCCCAAGTCCCGTTGAGACCCCTGGGAGTTAGGTGCCTAAATCCTTTTGTGATGCCCCCAGGAGAGATGGGAATGACTTAGGATGCCAGAGAGTTTAGCTTGGTCCCAGGAGCTGGCTGTATGAAAGGGAATGTGTCAGTTGCATATCAGGGAGAACTTATTTGCAGGTGTGGCTCCTGCATGGGCAGTGTGGGTACTGGGCTGGGCAGTATCGCTTCAGGGAATGAGTGGGAACCTCATCCCCTAGCCCTGAAGTCTGCGCTAGGGGGAATCCTGTACTAGCCATGGGGAGGGATGGGGCAGTTGGGTGAGGGTAGGGATTAGGTGGCACATACCAGGTCTCCATCTTTGTACAGGGTGGTATGGATTTGTGAGTGTGTGTGTGTGTGTGTGTGTTTTCAGTACAGATTTTGTGTGTTTGTGTGTGTGCATGACAGTATGTGTGCCTGCCAGCTTGCAGCGCTGCAAGTGAGTGTGTGTGCGTGGGGCTGTGTGGGTCTGAATGTGTGCAGCACATGTGCGTGTGGAAGGCACACGGGAGCTCAAAGCTCATGTGGAGGCCCGGAAAACACATGGCTGCAGATCCCTCCCCGATGATGTTTTGAGACTCTCTAATGATCAAAGGGACAGAGCTGTGCTGGGCGAGGACCCAGGCAGGGATGGGCCTGCAGGTGGGGACTGAGACACATCAGCAGAGCTGGCGTGGGGAGGCCAGGCCTGGAATAGCAGGGAGGCATCTCACCCCAGCAGACCATGACGAACAGGAAGGGCTGAGGTTCCCCATGGCCCCATGTGCTGGGACTGGGAGAAGAGATGCCATCATGCCTCAGCACCGCCACAGCCTCTGACCTCCTCCTTTGATTAACGAGCTGACAATAGCGTATTGATAAGGAATTAACCTTGAGCCCTCCCTGCCTGAGTGTCAATAGACCAGCAGCCAAGTACATGCATTGGATTGGAAATCTGTGCGTAGCCTCGGTGCTACAGTGCACATTGATGCGTGAGCCCATGAAGCCGGGGTCTGGGGGCCAAGAGCTGGGGGGACAGGATGGATTCCAGTCTGGCGCGATGTGCATGTGAATGAAATCATCCCCCAGCCACAGACCCTGCCCAGGTACCCCCTGTCCCCAAGGGCTCCTTACCTGTCTGATGGGAGCCATGTCCTGTGATTATAAAGTGGCTTCTGCCACAGCAAATCCCCACATGGGTACAAGAGAATACACAGGGACTGGCTTCATCTGCCCCTGAGGGGCAGCCTGCTCTGGGGTGGGATGCAGCAGCAGGGGAGCGGTCGTGGTGACTCCTGGACTCAGCTAGAAGTGCAGGGGGAGTTAGGGAGGGTGAGGCAGTGCCTGGGGCGCGGGGGATCTCTCACCTGGGCCGAGCTTTGAGGTCTGCAGAGAGTCCAGCCCTCGGGGCTGCCTCACTCTGAGGGTGTCAGAGGCTGGCTGGGGTCAGACTTTTGGGTGCGTCAACGTTGTAGCTGGTTTCACCCCTCCCCGCTCAGGGATCAGCAGTGTCCCTTATGGAGCACGGTGACTTTCCCCCGTTTTAACCCCACATTAAACACCTCGGCCCATCAGCCAGTAAGGACGACATGGGGTGCTCTTGGGAGCCAAGCGGTGCTGTCCCTCAATCAGCCAGAGGGGTCACTATGGAGCACGCTGGACTGAGCTCACCCTGCAGAGCACCAAGGGTGGCCCAGGGAGCTGGTCCCTTTGTCCCATCAGCTCCCGCACAAACCCCTCAGAGGTTCCCCACTGAAGCCTCCTGCCTGTCCCTGGGTGGGTGCGTTGTGTGTGCGTGGGTACGTTGGGGGTGAGTTTATCCCTGGTGTGTAGAGGTGTGGGTGTGGGGTTGTGTGTGTTCGAACACAGTTGAGCGCTGAGCTGTGATTATTGTTGATATTATGGTAGGGCTTACAGGCTCCTATGGGGGATGTCGCTCTGTGTGCCGGGTGCTGTACAAATGTAGCCCCTCAGACAAGCTGCCCAGGCACGGCTGGAGCACCGGGCAATGAAGGCCTCTCCATTTGCCCCAGTGCTTGTTCTGAGGGACGGGGGCTGGGCCCCATCCAGCCAGCGACTCCACTTGGAGACCGGTTTGTTTAATTAAGTGTTTTGCCTAATGGGACTGCCTTATTTCCATAACAAACTGGCGGGCTGTCGGCCGCCCAGCGCCCTCATTCATTACTGTTAATTAGATATGGATCCCCCAGAAGGCGGCACGGGGTGATGGACGAGTCCCCCGACACGCACCATTACACATTAGCATTTTCTCAATACATTCAATACATCACTGCTCTCCGCTTTTTAAAGATAGTTTAAATAAAATATTAGCAGCCCGTTGGGGAGATTCCTGCCCGCACCCGGGCCCCACGGTCCCCGCCTGGCCTGGAAGCAGTTAGCCCCTCAGGTTGCCTCCCTCTGCAGCACTTCCCCACCTGTTCTTTTCAGACCTCTCCCCACACTCCCTTTCTTCCTGATCTCTCCTTCCTGCTGTGGAGTGGCAGAGGAGAGCTCAGGCTTGTGACCACCCTCGATTCTTGCTCTCTGCTGAGGGGTCTCTGAAGGGGACGTTCCTCCCACCAGGAGCTGGACCGAGAACCCATCAACTCGTTTCAGGTGGGAACACCTTCCAGTGATGACCAACTGGTGCCAGATGCCAGCTAGTGGCCCGGAGGTTTCCCTCGCTCCCTTGGTTGTTCACTCAGGTCATACTAGCCCCTGCCACATCCCACATCCCTCGGGGAAGCGGGGCCTGCTTTCTCTAAATGGAAACACAGAGCAACTTATAAACCCAGACCAGAGGCAAGAAGGAAGTATGTCTTCACATAATGCACAGTCAACCTATGGAACTCCTTGCCAGAGGATGTTGTGAAGGCCAAGACCATAACAGGGTTCAAAAAAGAACTAGATAAATTCATGGAGGATTGGTCCATCAATGGCTATTAGCCAGGCTGGGCAGGGATGGTGTCCTGGGCCTCTGTTTGCCAGAAGCTGGGAATGGGTGACGGGATGGATCACTTGATGATTCCCTGTTCTGTTCATTCCGTTTGGGGCACCTGGCATTGGCCACTGTCAGCAGACAGGATACTGGGATAGATGGACCTTTGGTCTGACCCAGTCTGGCCATTCTTATGTTCTTAAGAAGGGTGCACCCACAAGCCCAGTGCTACCAGCGAACCCCAGCTGATGCCCAGAGAAACTGGCAGGTCATCCAAGGCAGACAAGTCACTTGATGCACCACTGGAAGGAAGATGCCTGGACACCACAGTGATGGGGCTATTTAGTGTGTTTCTTAAAGTCCCAGCTCCCGGAGTCCTGTGATGATGTGAGAATCTCAGCTTGTGTTTTTTTAAAAAAGTGAGCTTCTCACTTTGTGGGGAAAAGCTTGAAAACACGGCGCAAATGACACCCCTGCCAACAGCCCAGAAATCAGGCAATAAAGAAAACGCCCCAGCGTTGATTATTTTATGTGAGGCGTGAGTCTCAAATCAATCTCATTGATTGGGGGTGGGGGGCTGGCTCCTGATTTCTGTGTGCTGGATTTGGGTGGCAATTCCACTGGATAAAAACCTGAAACGAATGGACCAATGCCCAGCAGGCTGTCTGGAAGGGCAGGGGAACCTTTCACAATCATGTGAAGCAAAATGTTACTGATAGAGCCCAGCAGAGGACCCAAGGGAGAACAACTCAGAGCCATGATGGCCTTAACTCTCCTCTGTTGAGTCCCTTCCTCGGTGTCCCTCCAAGGCCCCTCGGTTAGCAAAATAGGAAGGATTCGAACTACCCTAGTCTGCGCCTCAGCTCTCTGGCCATTTGCTTTTTGCCCAGAGGCCTGTTTTCCCCGCCTGTTTCTAGTCTGCTGCACTGTCTAGTTTGTGCTCGCTAGCCCCGGGCTGCTGCCAGCCCCACAGAGGAAAGTTTGAACAGGAACAAACACTAAAATTAATAAAACCAGTCGATTTGAACTGAAATAAAAAGATCCTGAAAATGTGTCTATTCATATCACACTGGGTATGTGTCTGCCCTCTACTGGATAGAGTCAGACCACTCATTTGTGTGTCATAAGCCCCACACTGCAAATACCAGCTGAAGAGTCCCCTTGCCCTCAGGGCCTGTGCTCTTGGAATAGGCCGATCAGCATTCTTGTCCCTGCTGTCTGGGCAGTTCTGCGTGGGCAGACTTCAGCATAGCCACAGCAGAGAAGTCCTGGTTGGCGATGGGTTTGTGACCATACTGCTCATTCACACTGCAAGTGACAAAGCTGCTCCCTTCACATGGCTGGTCAGTGGCCCCTTATGTGACATGAGTTGGGGGGTCTCAGCCCAGTTCCCGGGTGTCCCCCTTGTGCTGCTGGTCCTGTCCCTGCTCTGTGGAGAATAACAGAGCAATTTGGCTCAGGTATTTTATGCCCTCTGAGCACAGTTACGCTCACAACCCCCCCACTCTCTGCTAGCCCCTTTATACAGATGGGAACCTGAGCCACTGGGAGGTTAAGTGACCCACCCAAGGTCTCACAGAGAGTCTGTGACTGAGGAGGGAATTGACCCCAGAGCTCCTGAGTTCCAGGTTGGTGCCTTTCCCCTGGGCTATGCTGGGCCTTTCCAGGCTCAATCCAGCTCCTCGCAGCAGCACTCCCCATACTTTTGGAGCACCACATTCTGCGCTCCCAAGTCCAGGCCTGCCCAGCCGGCTTGTTCTGCTGCTGCCCCTTCTCCCCAGGACACAGACTGGCGACAACACCCTCACCTGCACAATCCCAGCACCGCTCTGCCCCTCCTTTCCAGACAGGGCTGGGCAAGGGCTTGGCAGACAGCGAGGCTACACCACAGCTCCTCTCTGAGGTGGGTTTTACAGCAGGGGAAACCGAGGCACAGAGTGGTTAAAGTGACTTGCTCAAGGGCACCCGGAAAGTCAGTATCAGGGCTGGAAATAGAATCCAGGAGTCCCAGCTTCTACTCCCCCTTGCCTTCCTGGAGCCAGGAACAGAATCCAGGAGTTCTGCTGCCCAATCCCACCCTACACTACCCAGCGGATCTCACAGGGACCCCCGACCTGTCAAGCGAGGAACAGGCACATTCAGGGTCTCTGGGGGTGGGGAAGTGATGCCAGATCCCAGTGTGGGGCGGGGGCAGTGCTGTGCCTACTGGCTGGCATAGCCTAGACCAGGGCAGAGCTCAGGCTCCAGCTTTCCCCCAGCCACCGTGGCCCAGCCGGGCTGCGTCAGAGGCAGCAGGGGAACGGGGAAGATGGTGGGGGGGGGGCGGGAAGTGGCTCCATCGACCCGTCTGCACAATGTTTGTAAACTAACAACGCTGGCGCCACCTGCATCCGCCCAAGTCAGCAGAGCCGGTGACCTCCAGCCCTGCTGCCCAGCCTGCTCCCCACGGCCCCGGCACTTAGCCCCGGGGCGGGGGGTAACTCTACACCAGGGCCTGTGGTCTCCTAATGCAGGCGTATGGATCTGTTTGGGCTGCAGCCCGACCCCCCCACCCCCAGCGAGGGAAAATGACAAAATAATGCAGCTGCTCTGACTTCATTACCAGGGCGTTTAACAAACCTGACACCCCGTCCTTTGCTCTCCCCGGGCCGTATCGACGGGGTCAAAGGGCAGCCGGGACACACACAGGCTGGTCAATTGTAATTGGGTTCTGGGCGCTGGGCTGGGATCGGGCCACACGAGAGAGCCAAAGCAGCACGGCGTGCTGCAGCGTTCAGCTAGTGACAGCGCGGAGAGGCTGGCCAGGACCAAGCGCCCACTTCTGGGGGGATGGCTGGGCTGTGAGCAGGACAGGGACTCGCCCACGCCATGGGACAAAGGCTCCTGCCTGGAGCAAGGCCAGCGGCGCTGCTGTGTTAGCAGCTGATTCCTCCAGGTCGGGTGGTGCCACCCCACGTCCATCATCCCTCTTGGGGAATCCCTGGTGCCCCCAAACACATGGCCAGCCTCACTGACTCCCTCACAGAGCCCTGTTCCTGTGGAGCGAGGGAAGAGCTGGCTCTGGGGAAGGAACGAGGACTCAGGTGTCAGGCTGAGAAACAAGGGGTGGGGCTGATTGTCCCGCTGGGACTCACACTGCCTGGGGACCCCAATCCCCAGCACCGTGCGGGGCTCCTGCAAACTCATGCAGCACCAGCTGAAGGCTTGTGTGCTGCCAGGGATTGAGCACATGGGCTGTGACTGCCATCTTCACCCTAGCTCCAGCTCCAGCCACTCTCCGGAGAAGGTGCCCACCCCCAGGCTGGATGGCACTAAGGGGCCCGGTGGAGAGCACAGCGCCCCCTGTGGGCGGCTCAGAGCTTTGAGTGTCTTCCCTGGAGTCAGAGTGCGAATGTTTTCAGCCAGACATGTCACTCAGAGCAGGGCTGGGCCCCCAGGAGCCGTGACCGCACCGAGGTCACTCCAGGACCTTTCCTGCCCATCCCCAGTTAGCAGTTCCTGGCCCTTATGTTAGCTGGTGCCGGCACCAGTGTGGCTCCTGTTTAATCCATGGAACATGCGGAGTCCTGAGATTTACACTGGTGACAATGCGCTGCCTCACCACAACCCTCTCCCCTGCTTCGGTGCACGGCCAGGCTTGCTGCACAGCTAACGGTTCGCTGCTCACTGGCGCCCCCCTGGAGTACAGTCCTGCCTGGGGCAGAAACGCCTCCCTGCACAGACACACGTTGCTCCGTTCGCTGTGTGCCAGTGGCCTGCGTGTGTCTGTTGCCCAGGGCCACCCAGCGCACTGAGGAGGCTGCAAGCGACGCCTAATGCCTGGTTTCAGTGTCTTAGTGACAAGGCCAGTGGCCAACATTAGCAGGACTGAGAGCCATGGCCAGCAACCCTGCGCTAGTGAGATGGGCCTATAGTGGGGGTTGGGGGTGGGGGTCTGCAGAGGCGGTATCTGGGACTTCCGGGGTATTGGCAGAGAGTGAATGGGGACGGGGGGGGGGGGGGGGAGGAGGGGAAACAATTTATTTTCTAGGCTTTAGGTTAATGCTGCTCTTCCTGCAGCTGTGCCTTATGTCCCAAGCTGCCCATGAGCTGTCAATGTTACTCCTCTGTTCCTCCTCCTGGCAACTCCCACCCCGCACCCTCCACCCCAACTCCGGCCATCCCTCCACTAGCCCACCCCCGGCCCGCACAGCCTGAGGTATTCTGTCCGATCAGCAATGGCTCCAGGGACAGGGGGCTAAAGCCATTATCATGCTGCCCTTAGTAATTCAGCATGGTCATTGCGGGGGACTGGACGGCAGGACGCCTGGGTTCTTTCCCAAGCTATGGGGAGGGAGGGCTGCCGTCTGCAGTCAGAGCAGGACCTCAGAGCTCTAATCCCGGCTCTGACACTGACACCCTCCCTCTCTGTGCCTCAGTTTCTCTACCCGCCACGTACACAGACAGGGCAGATGGCCTGGCTGAATATTGCTGGGCTCGGAGCAGTTACTATAAAAGATGTCCCAAAGGCTGGTGCAGAAGTCCCGCTCCCCGAGCCCCTTAAAGGCAAAGTGAAGCCATTGTATCTGTATAAGACAAATAACAACAGGCCAGCCTGGCCCCTAAGGCCCCCTGCTTTCTTCTATGCCATTTTCAGCAATACCTGCTCCCACCAGCAGGTGTCAGCAACCCCCCACCTGCTGGCAGCAGCTCCCCGCAGACCCAGAGACCCCTGGACCCTGGCGAAAAGCTGCAAAGGTCGTGGCTCATTGCAAGATGCACCAGTGGCCTGGAGGCCCCTGCCCAGTGTAGGCCCAGGGCCTTGGGCCAGCTGGCGAGGAGGGGCCGTCAGGGACAAGGCAGCAGCGGCCCCTGCCCCACAGACCCCAGCCACGTCCCATCACCGTCTCTGCTGTGCTTTGGCCGTGAACAATCAAATTGTGCTAAGGAGCCAGTGTTGGGGTGCAGCTTCCTCCCCCCGGCCACTGCGGCCTGGCAGAGCTGGGGCCCCAGAACCCCCTGCTCCCGGATTCACTCTGCCGCCTCCTTCCCATGCGCCCGCGACCCAGACAGACCCCCTTCCCCTCACGAGGCACAGGCCACCAGTGCAGCCAGAGTCGGTGACCATCGTGCAGCACCCAGGCACCCCCCCCCCCCCCTGCCCCAGCATGCTCTGGACTCAGACCCCGGATCGGGGTCTCTCCCTGAGCACACATGGGAGAAAGTGGTGCCCAGCTGCTCAGGGAGAAGTCCGGACTCCTGGGTTCCATTCCCCGGCTGGCCACTGGTCACTCACACTTTGCTCGTAAGCTTTTTGGGGCAAGGGTCAGGTTCCTCTTGTTTGTACAGGCCAAGGCACTGAGACCTGGTCCCCAGCTGTGCTCCTGGCCACTACCCTACTCCAAAGAGCACCAGCCAGGCACCCAGCGTGGTGCTACCTCCGCCACTAACTCAGCAACTTCCAGTGTCTCAGTGTCCCCACCTGTGAAATGGGGACAATGGTCCCGACATGTCTCGTGCCAGTGAGCTGGGAAGAATCGTCCCGATTGACTCAGTGCTTTGGAACCCTGAAATGCCCAGGCAGTGCTAATTATTCAAGAGAGGGCCGGGAACCACAGGAATGCCGTCTCCATCAGCCAGGAGGGCTGGTCTCCAGCACGTTGAGCAGGGGAGCAAAACAACCTTGTGTATTCGCAGGCAGCTGGGCTATCAAGGAGGCTCACGCTAGCATTAGCACCGTGTCGGGGTGTAATGGACCGTCAGCCATAGGGAAGTGCAGCTTGACATTGAGCAGATGAATGTGAATGAGGAAGACGGCTTCTTTTTATGACTCGATACCGTTTTTATTATAGGGAATTAGGTCTTCGCAATAAACTCCCCGGCCTGCAATACCAGGGGCTTAGGGGGAAATAGAGCAGCTCGGCCTGGTGCCGCAGCGCGCTCTGTGCAGGTGGATGGAGCCAAGGGCTGGGGCAGAGGCCCCCACGGTTAAAACCCTGAGTCTAGGGCATACGGCGGGGGGGGGGCGGGCCTTGGCCTAGCCCCAGAATGAGCCCTCTTGGCAGGTGAGGGTTTGTAGCGGTGTAGGCCTCCCTGCTCAGCTCTGCTCTCCGCACTCTACTGCCCTGCAAAGCCAGGGGGTGTGAGCGCTCGCCTCTGAGCCGTGGGCATCGCTGGCGCAGTGGGAGATTTCCTGCTCACAGAGGGCTGCACTGGCTGGCATTAAAGGGTGGGTGCTTTCAAAGCGATTTCCCGGGGCTCTATCACGCCTGCTTGCGAACAGCTCGTCCCAAGCCTGGCTCAGAGGCCCAGGATGTGTCTAGCCACTAGCCCACCCTCAACCGCGTGCCAATCACGCTCCTCTGTCCGCACCCTGCCATCCCAAGGCCCCGTCTCAGCTCTCCCTCGGGCCCAGGTACAGCCCCTGACTTGCCCCTTTCATAGCCGCTCTGCAGAGACTCCCCTGGTCGTTTGGGCCTGCCAGTGCCTCGATCCTGCACCACGCAGGAGGGACAAGGCGAAGAGCCCCGGACCTGGTGCCCTTCAGTGCTGGCTCAGAGGCTGCCCCCCCCCCCCCAGTTCAGTGGCACGCTCTGCGTGGGAGCAGCAAGGCATCGGCCGGTCCGGTCCAAGTGTCAGTGCCCAACCAGGTGCCAAGCAGGCTCGGAACCACCAGGAAACCGCAGCAGACAAGAGTGGCTGAGACTCAGCTGCCTGGAGTGTGTCTCTCTGCACGCTAAGGCGGGTGACGCTGTGCGGTCAGGAGCCGGGGGCAGGGTGGGGGTGTCATTGAGGCTACATCTGCCCGGGAAAACAGTCGGGGGGGGGGGCTGCTGTCCCAGGGGAGCGACGTCCCTAGCGGGACCCCCCCCACGGCTTTCCTCGCCTCCCTTTGCGGTGAATGGGAGAGGGACCAGGCTGCCTGACTAGCCACCAGCCCAAAGGGAACTCAGCCTCACGATGAAGCCAGCCAGGCCAGGCCTTACCCCACAGCTGCGTGCTGGGAGGTGGGGGCATACAGCCAGCATCTCCCCCACCCAGCAAAATCCATCCAACCCCACAGCCCCTGCCCCTCAACGAAACACAGCGCTCACCCCGCAACCAACCGGCCTCTGTCCCTGCAGCATCCCAGTGACCCCAGACAGCAGCGGGGCTGACGCCAGGGAGAGCTGCAGGCTGGGAAAGTTCGCTGGGTGTTAGAAGCGGGCGGGGAGATTACGGGGGGGTGGGGGGGGGCAGCTGAGGTTGGCCTAGCTGGGCTCCGTGAAGGGCTCCGAGCTGCCAGCTCCCCAGGCTACTTGGGGAGGCTCATTTTGTTTTTAAGGAGAGGGAGGTTTGTACCGACGAGGCTGTAGAGTGACATAAAGGGATCTCCAAAGGCTAGACCCCCCCCAGCCTCAGCCTGCCCCCGGATCCCGCTTCACCCCCAACCCTAACGCCCCTGGGGCCCAGCTCCCCAGACTGTGGCCGTCTCTTGAGGTCACCTTAGCAGCAGCGACGTTGGCCACCTCCAGCTGTGGTGGCACTGAAGCCTGGTGCCTCGGGCGCTGGGCTGGAGCCTGGCCGCCCACGCCCGAAGAATGACAATGGGGAGACAATGACGCCAAACAAATGGCTCCGGAAGGCCAGGTTTCGGCTCTGCTGTGTATGTCGCCTTTGGGGCATTTGTAACCATTTCGCACCCCGCTCCTGCTTGGGATCCCCTGACTAGCTAGACACCACGTCTTGTTCCATTACACCCCCACCTCAGAGCAGGGGTCAAACTGATGTGTAAACTCCCCAGCCAAACTCACACGCTGCGGCCAGGCACCCACTCTTTAAAGGGACCTTACTAAGGTTTTGCGAGTGCTACCGTGATAAGGGCTGAGCACGGCAGAGGCGCTGAGTCTGGGGAGACTGGGATGATGATGGGGCCAGGGCAAGGTCATGGGGCCGGGAGCAGGTTCCTAGAGCCAGGGCTTGGTTGCTTGGTGCCGAGATGGTGGCTCTGAACCGGGCAGCGACGGCTCCGTTCCCTGCGAGGCACATGGCTGAGACCAGAGTTCCGGGTTTTGAATCCAGGTCCGTTAATTGAGCCCATGTGGTGCAGGCCCCGTATTTGCCCGATGTGGCCTCTGTCCTGCTCACATGCTATGGGGCTGATCCCGTGAGGTGCTGGGTGGCTCGAGGGCCCCCAGCATTTTACACACTCCCCGAATGTTTGCAACATTAACCCGCTCAGCCTCCTGTCAGCGCAGCCATTTTGTGAACATGTGTTTCTCGTTCCCTTATTCTTTCCAACATGTACTTTAATAGCAATCGCAATAATCTAGCTTGGCTGTCACCACTGCCCTCTACTGCCTGGACTCAGAACTGATTGCATCTGTGTGTCCTATGCCCCTTACTGCTACCCATTCACAGTGCCAGGCCTTCAGTCTGCCAGTGAGGTGGGGCCTCTGCTGCTGGCTCTGACAAGCTGGCACCACTGTTACTGTGATGCTGCTGGTGACCATGAGGTGCTGTGAGGTGATGTGTAAAATCCAGGCCGTGCAAGAAGCTGAGCAAATGTTATGCCAAGATTCTCCTCCATTTGGCGTTTGCATCCCTAACCCTAACAGTCAACTTGGTGTCCTACTATGCCCTTTTTCGGGCATGTTCTCTGCACTCTGTCACGTCCCCCCCAGCCCAGTGATTTCGAGCAACCCTACAATAACAAACCAGCATGTGCTGCTCAGTGCTAGGGAGCGATCAGCCCCTCAAACCAGGGCAGGGTGGGAGTGATCTTCAGGGCGGTTAGTATAAACAGTGTGAAATTTACCAACGTGATTTTTGTTCCCGTGCCAGCAGCCTTTCAGCATGTGGAGAAATGACAGGCTTCAGGCCTGTGTGTTCTCACCTTGGCAGGGTGAGTCCTTCCTGTGTGTGTCCCATCCCTCCCAACTAACCCAAATGGCGGCTTTATTTTCTCTCTCCTTTTGTTCCTTTCCTAGTGACATAAGTCTCCCCATGACATGAGGCCATTCTTCATCCCCACAGGACATGATTGATCTTGGCCGATTACCATTTTCCATTTATCTGCGCAGGAGTTAACCTCATTTTCTTGGTAACCGCATTAGACATTTCATGACTCCTGACTTCTCAGGGAGTTTCTGGGAATGGGTGGGGAGCACGGGGAGGGATTCGATTCCAGGGGGAGAGAGGAAGCGAGCTTATGGACAGGGACTGACGACAGGATGAAAGGATCAGATGGGTGCCATGGCAGCTCTTCCCAGAAGCCACCTGTGAGGGAATAGAAATGCTCTCAATGGCTCCTCTGACTATTGTGTGAAGGTGTCCATACTCCCCTCTGATTCTTGACATACCTGAAGCTGTAACTTGACTCCAGGTGGGGGGAAGAGGTCACCTGACCTCCTGCCCAGGAAGGAGACAAAGGAAGCAGGGGAGGAGCTGGGAAGTGAGTTTCAGTCGGCAGCTGGCTAAGGAAGGGCAGGGAGGCCCAGATAGAGTCTGGCCTCCCTGGACCCCTGAAATGGATCCAGCTGAGGGGTCCGGTTCGCTCCATCTACAAGCTCTGTGTTAGATCATGTTCCTATCGACTAATAAACCTCTGTTTTACTGGCTGGCTGAGAGTCACGTCTGACTGTGGAGTTGGGGTGCAGACCCACGGGCTCCCCCAGGACCCCACCTGGCTGGGCTCGCTGGGGGAAGTGCACAGAGGGGCAGAAGGGGCTGAATGCTCCGAAGTTAGACCCAGAAAGGTGGAAGTTGTGACGCTCCTAGCCTTGGAGACAGGCTGTTTATGGAGAGGAAGCTTCCCCCCAAAGTCCTGACTGGCTTCATAGGGAGCAGTTCCAGACCATCGCCCATGGGACTCTGTGACACCACCCCGCTGAGAAATTCCCATGTCCACATTGGCTGCCTCCCAGCACCGCCCCTGGAGAGCTGGACTGGGATGGGCCACGCGCCTACCCTGCCTCTGTCAGCCTTTCGTTCCAGGCGGCCTCCCGCTTTAGAAAGAGGGTGACAGCACAGAAACGGGAGGGTCCGTCTTCCTGACGAGCGGTAACCATCCTGTGACATATTAAACCACATTCCAATGGCAACCATTCAGCCTCTGCGGTTTGGGGTTGCAGCCCCAGAGCAGGTGTGGACCCCCCAGCACCGTTGGCAGAGAGCCGGGCACTAGTCTGGTAAGGCACTTAGGCCCATCCTCGAGGGAGGGTAGGTAGGTGTGGACCAGAGGAGCCGGCCTTGGCCTCCCTGTGCCTCATTCCCTCAGCTGTCCTACAGGGATAAGAGCCGTGCTCTTAACACAGGGATGTGCTGAGGATAAATGCGTTAAAGCATACAGGGGCTGAGACATGACAGTAATAGAGGCTACGTCAGTACCTTAGGTAGCCCTCTATAGCATGGAGTTAAAAGGAATACACTATCTGCTAGCACTAGTAGGCCATTACCCCTGCGGGAGGTATCTACTGGAAAGGGGACACAGTAGACGTTACAAGTGTAATCTGTTTGTAAGCCACCCCAAAATGACAGCTGGTTTGTGGTATAAGTGCAATTCCGCCTCCGGCCAGTCCCTACACCTCAGTGCTGCTTCCTTATAGGTATACGACTGACCGGCCATCTGGGGACCAGGCCATTCACGTGCACACAGAATTGAGACCCCCTCCTGTGCAATGATCCACGTTTATCCCACATCGCGGCCTCGTGCTGCTGCATGAGAGCCGGAAAATGAGACTGGCTCATCTCCTTTGCAGTGTTTGCTTTTTTGCATCTCATGCAACACTCAGTTAGGAAACATGTCAGTGGTGATATTAAAAGTGTTATGAAAAGTCTGATGTGGCCCAGGAGAAAGGGACAGTTCTCACGGGAGATGCTGTTTAATCTCAGATAGGTCAGGGATTGTATTTTCTCATGTGTGCTCAGCACTTAGCAGAACAGGGTCAGATCCGGCCGCCTGGTCATCCCCACCATACTAGAAATAAAAGTTCAGTGCTTGGGCTGGGCAAAAACGGGCCCTTCATTTTCAAAACTAGACTAATTTTCTTAAATACACACAGACCCCTCCCTTCCCTTGCTCCAGTTCTTCATTACTGGAGTATGGAGGTTCTGGGATTCGGCACACATTACATTTTGCTGTGGAAAATCCCATTAGCACAAGTCTAGGTAAGTTACCTGGAGCACAGAAGTTTGTCAGGGAAACGATCTGAACTGGACTCAGTATGCTTCTCTTCTGCACGGGGGTGTTGGTTGGAGTGAGAATTTGTTTTATTTCCCCTTTGACAAGCTGGGAAATCAGAACAATTAAAAAGCAGTTTTTCCAATCTGAAACTTGTGCGCATGCAAACCAGGAAATCTGGACTGAAGAACTAAAAAATTAGTTTAAAAAAAAAAGGATCAGTGAAGTTGTCAAGCAAAGAGCAACTGCCAACTCCACTCACAGGATATGACTCTATAACGGGGATTTTGCACTGTTTGCAAATCTAAGGGGAACTGATGTATCGTGCGCTAGGATGAGCTAAGAAGGAAGAATGGCCCTTAGTAGCATGTACTGATCCATCCAGGCCCTCAGCACCAGAGGAAAGGATGTACGTGGGGAACAGATACTTAACAATAGGCTTTTCAATCTAGCAGGGACAGGTCTCTCATGATCCAATGGCTGGAAGTTGAAGCTAGACTGGAAATAAGGTGAACGGTTTTGATGGAGAAAACGACTGGAGCGATTCACCAGGGTCGGGGTGGATTCTCCATCACTGACAACTTTTAAATCAATGTAGGATCTGCTCTGGGAGTTATTCTGGGGCTGGCCTGCACACTACAAGAGGCCAGACGAGCTCATCACAACAGGTCAGCTCGGAGTTAATCACAATGGTTCCTCCTGGCCTGGGAATCTCTCTGCGTCGAGAGGTTTGAATGGGAAACCATCTCCTTAAGATCTTTTCCGTTCTGATTAGTCCAGAAAAGAGACAGGAGGTGGCTGGAGAAGTGTCCATCTCCCACTGTACTGCAGACATCCATTTTCTCTCACCAAGATCACCTCCCCTTCCAGTTGAGGGGTGGCCACCTCTGAACTCTGCAGTAGAATGCTAACCTCCTCCGACCCCACAATCTGCCCATGCCCGGGCCTAGGAGCAGCAGGTATCTCATGGCTCAAAGCCCTTGGCCACAGGCCAAGCAAAGGTGCATCCCACCCACTCCAGAGAGGGAAGGAAGGAGACGGGGAAGATTTATACTCGTTTAATTCATGTCAAATGTAGTTTACAAACGGGAATGACAAGTACCTTTTTATATAATATACATTGACACACAATCATTGACACAACTGGAATATCACCTTGTGCAGTTGGGACTCTTTGGGCAAAGAGAGTTAATTCCTTGTTTTGTTTTTTGTTTAGCTCACTGGGGAAGAGGAGAACGCGGTCGGCGTTGGTTACAAAACGCGGCAGGCTCCTGAGAAGGCCAGAACAAGACTCTTCTCTCCCCGTTTTCCACTCACATCCCCACCCTTCTTAAAAACAGGGACGGCTTTACATTAAAAAAAACATGACCGGTTACATACGGTTTTACAGATACGCACACAGCACACTGCTGCTCCACAACACATGGCAGAGATCCTGGCTCTCAGTGTCTCCATGCCAGGCCGAGCTCGGGCACTGGGGAACCTGCCCTGCTCACTTCCCCATTCCCAACCGCCTGAAAAAGAAATTCACTGCACATTCTCCAATTCCATTCACAGAGATCACAGTTCTAGTACCCAGGCCACCCGCGGCACTGCTGGGCAACGCGGCACAGTCCAGCCACTGCTGGGCATGGCCGCCCCACCCTGCAGAGTTTTATTATTCCAATTTAAAAACCAAACCTACTGACTGCCTTTCCCAGGGCTTAAGTGCTATGGGCAGGGCTGCTTCCCACCACGACCAAGGGCATTCAAAGACTTAACTGCATGTGCAGCCCTTCTCTCTGCTCTCATGGGTCTGTCTCCTCGGGTATGGAATGGTAGAATCGTTTTCTCTAGCACTCACAGATTCTTCTCTGGCTCCCAAACACTGCCCAAGAAGGTACCTGTGCAGAGCACGACAGGGCACCTGGGACACTCATCAGGGCAACAACTGTGCTGAAGGTAGACGCTGTTGCCTTGGGAGTGCAAGGACCCGGGAAGCTCTGAGTTAAGTGATAAAGTTTTTGTTGGGGAAGGAGGAATATAATACCACCAGGAGACAGATTTATTTTGTGTAACAGGGTCCTTTAGAAATCAAACAGCAAGACACTGACCAAAATGGCAGCTCCCAGAAGACGACGTCATACACTCAGGCAGGGAAGCTGTGGTAGAAATATCATCACTGAGACAAGCTGCCTCATCAAATATTCTGTTACTGCAAAACACAAACCACCTTTGCAGTGCTGGGGAGGAGTCCAGATTCATGAGTAGTAAACCCTCTTGGTGTCAGCACAGCCTCTGGTGGCCAGGTGTCCTACCTCAAGAAATCTAGCAAATTGGAGTTCCCTTGGCTTCCAAACAGCCTTCAAATGACCCCTGAGGTGCAATATTCCTGTGTCTAGCTTGCTCTGGTCTCTCCTCCAGGTTCATGAAGCGAGACAGCTAGTGAGAGGGGGCTGCCTGGTGAACGACAACACAAGGTCAACTTCACTAACTTTCCTCCTTCCACATTTCAACGCTGGACTATTGCCCTGCCAGGGCACCAGCCTGGCAACAAGAGCCCCTGGTGAGCGCCTTCAAACAACTTTCACGCAGCCTTGCAAAACTCAACTGGCTCGAGAGGCGTAGGTTGCTTTTTGGTAGGTAAAATCGTATTCGTTTCTTTGTGCCCGAGTTAACGGGGGGAGCAGATGGCAACCCTCGGCCAGGGACAGTTTTGTGTGGCTGTGGACTGGAAGCTAAGGACAAGCGAGAGCTGCTGTAGGTGCTGCTGTGGAAGAAGTTAGGAGAAATCTCCCGGGAGGAGGTCATTGGGGATCACTGGCACTGACTGGAAGTATCAAGGTTTCTCCTTGCCAGCTCACTGGCCTGAGAGAGGGGCCCTAGCAACACCTTCTACTTAGTTACTTTGCACTGTTTCAAGAGGAGGAACGTGCACCATGGCTCAGGCAGGCTTGGGGAGAGAGCGGCGATCTAAAGCAACCTTCCACGGTAGCAAACAGCTCGTACCAGAAAGTCAGCGCAGTTCTGACGCATCTTCCAGCCAGTACTGGCGAAGTGGTAGAACAGGACAGCAGGATGGATGGAACTGGCAAAGAAGGCAGCCCAGCAGCCTCCCTAGAACACACCTCTAGCAAGACCCTTCCTTCTCCGCACTGTAGTCACCTCCTACTACTCAGCCCGTAACTGTCTCAGCAAGAAGGGAGAGCACAAACGGAAACCCTTGGCCCTGAGCCTGTGCCATGGACCCTGCTCTCCTGTGGGCCTGGGAGGCGCTCCGGAGCAGAGAGAACACCCTGGACCATTGGGCAGTGAATTCCCTTCCAGTGGGAGCAAAACAAGCCAGTGAGAAATTTTCGCTTGGACAGGGGCATGGCCTTTGAGGTGCAGATTCCCAGCCACTGGAGACAGCTTCATCTGGCCATGTTCATTCCTGTCTCCCTCGATCTAATCTCAGCTCCTGCCCCAGATGGAAAAGCGCCTGAGCCAGACCGTGTCAACCCCTCCACTTCCCCTAATGAGGAAGTGACCGCCGCCGGCTTTCTGCGGGATAAAGATTCTATTAGAAATAGCCCCATTAGCTACGACTAATGACAAAAAGACCATCTCCCCTACTCCCCATAAGTCTTGTAAGTTATGGGCGACGCTACAGCCATTACTAAAAAGCTGTTAACTTCATATCTGACTGAGGAAATATACACCACAGAACATTAAACCATTTATATTATAGATATGTATATATATACTTTTTTTAAACTAATGACTTTAATGCCAAAACTTTGCAGAACCAAGAAAAATATGGGTTTAATGTTCTCTGCTCATTTTTTCTTCTTTAAAAAAAATACAACCAAAAAGAAGGGCAACTTATTAGTATGTAATGTTTGTGTCTATCCCATTTATACACAACATTGTAAACATATATAATCTATATTACATGTGCTTCATTTTCTGCCTGTGTGTTTTTTCTTTAAACTTTTTTCATCACTAGAACACCACCAAAAAAACAAATAAAAACAAACAAACAAAAACCCGAAAAACAAACAAAAACAAAAAACTCAACCAACCAAACTGAACGAAGAACACAAGTTACAGGTTATTTAACATCTTTCTGTCAAGGGTCCCTTCCCAGTCTTCCGGGGTTGGAGGAGTGAACAGCACAGTCCTAAGGAAGGGTTCACAGGCCATCCGCAATGCAAAGCCAGCTCCGGGGAGAGGGGAACACTGGGTTTTAAAAAGGGGGCATCGCAACAAAGGGTTTGGTTTTGCCCGCTGTTGAGTCGTCAAAGGAGCTCCCAACACGAGAGAGACGGAAGCCGAGGCCTCTGGAGGGGCTCCTTTATCCTTGAGTCCACGTCTGGAGTCTATTTGCTTTCAACGTCTATTTTTGTTGTCGTTTCCCCCCCTTGGTGAGATGAGCTGATCCGGGTAGCTGTGTCCCGCCCTCCGGCTGCGTCCTTCATAAGTAGATGCGCCTAAGGTCTCCGGGAGACGTGATGGTGTTACACTGAGGGCAGAGCTTCTTCGCACCCTGCAGCCAGTGGAGGAACAAAGAGAGAAACGTCATCAAGGTGGACGCAGGACGATGGTGCGAGTTCCCCCTCGGCTGTGATGCTGGGGGTGACAATATGGACGCAAGAAAGGCCAAGGCCTCCCAGCACCCAGAACCCCTGCCACAAGGAAACAGGCCAGAGAGGTGATGCCCTCTGAGCAGCAGGTAGGACCCTTCTTAGGGGAATCGGGCGCTCCCTTCCCCAACGCAGTCCCTGCCGACACAGATTGCACCTAGCAGGCCCCCCACCACGGGCACAAGGGAGAGGACAACCCAGCCTGAGTGCATCTCGTTAATGCTTTGACTCCTCAGGGCCATTCATTCTGCGTCCTTTTAACCCCCTGCCACATGCCAGCTCTTCTCGAGAGTCCTCACCTACAGACTGCACTTGAGCAGCATCTGCTCCGAGGAAACAGCCAGCAGGCTTGGAGCTGGATTAGCACTTAGCAGAACACTGAAATTCAGGGCAACAATTAGCCGATTCTCCTCCCATCCCCTTCTTTACAGCACCCACTTTGGGTCCAGCTGTCCCGCTCCATCCTTCCCACCCGAAACAGAAAGATGGCTCTGAGGCAACTGATCCTCTGCTCCAAGCAAGCAGGGCAGCAGCGCAGCCGCAGACCTGGAAATCAGGCAGTGCCGGCTTTAGGCACTAACAGCTGGAACCCAAACACGACCTCCTGACTCCTGCGTCAGAGCAGGCACCGGCGCCGTTTGCACACCCCGACTCTTCAGCTTCCTGCTGTCAGCCTGCTTCCCAGCACGTCCCTTCCAGCCCAACTCCCCAGACAACATGCACGGCAACAGGCCCTGTGGAACCAGACAGAGACCAGGGCTGTCCAGAGCAGGGAATGCCAGCCAGACTGACAGAGGAGGAGGAGGAGGAGAGCAGAGCTCCCAAGAGAGGCTTGTTTTGACCTCTGCAGCCAGGGCAGAAAGTGGCCATTAGAGCAACGAGTTCGGCGGAAGGGCAGGTTCGGAGCCGGCCGGGCTGCTCTGACTGCTGCCGGTGGTAGCTCTGATTATGGGAGAAGAGCTGCATGCAATCTCTGACGTTACAATCAGCATCAGCTCTGCTCTGTGACGATACCTGCACAACCAGCACGCCTGGGCCAGGGAAACCTCAAACCCACGCAGGAAACTCCTCCAACCTCCCAGACAAATTCAGGCTATGTCTACACTGGGCTTGTAGCCACTGGTGCAAATTCCTTAGCGAGGACAAATTACATCAGTGCAGGGGAATCTGGATCACTGAAGCTTATTCCAGTGTCAAAGAGGTGCCAGGCGTGTCTGCCCTAGGGGCATGAACCTGTGCCACTAAGAACCCAGCGCAGACAAGGCCAAGTCAATTCTCCTCACCGCTGACAGGCCTCCAACCACCCAGTGTAGTGGTAGCCGTGTTGGCCCCCTACACCAGAGAGACGAGATGGGTGAGGGAATACTGGTCTCTCTCCCCAGCAGAAGTTGGTCCAATAAACGATACTACCTCACCTGCTTGCCGCCTCGTTTTCGGTCATTTGCTGACCTGCTGAAGGGTCCGGTGTCAGGGGGCTGCACATCCCCAGGGCCTCGCGTGGGAGATGGAAATGTCAGATCTAAAGTGTCACCCCCAACCTGCCTTGGAGGTGAATCAAGTCACTACAAACCCTCATATCACTCCGAGACCCCGGGAGCCTGTGGCTAGGGCAGAAGACTAGGAGTCAGGAGACCTGGGTTCTACTCCTAGCTCTGCGGTGACTTCAGGCAAGTCATTTCCCCTCTCGGCCTCAGCTTCCCACCTTGTCTGGGCTCTGTAGATTTTAAACACTACGGGCAGGGCCTGTCTCTCATGGTGCCTGGTTCACAATAAAAGTACTTTACAGAGCCGACTTGATCTCAGTCAGGGCCTCTAGGTGCTGCCACCACCACCATGCTATGGCGGGTAGACTTAAAAACCAGCCTGTGCACTTCAAGATGTCCAGGTTACAATCCAGCCTTTCGCTTCTCTCTCAAGACCTGTGTTCTGGATTCGAGAGCTGCCAAGAAGAGCTCGTTCTTGGGCTGACTACTCATCCCTGTTCTTGGGGGTCATGGCAGGCCAGTACGAAAAGGAAGAGGGACCAGTTTTTAAAGCTATGCTCTGTCATTTCAGGCTGGGGCCGGTTGCACTGCTGCTGAGATTCAGAAATGGGGGGCTCACACTGATGCATTTCAATTCACCTCCAAGAGAACCACTGGCATGGCTTTGCAGATACTCTGCAGTCTCATGACTGCCGAGCTCCCCACTGTCAGCAGGCGTGCAGGGTGTCTGGTCTCCGGAGGTGCCAGAGAGGTTTGTGCACCGCAATCCGTGTTACACAGGCTGGTGGTTGGCAAGTACTCAACTCCAGACTGCAGTGTGCCCCAGCAAGCGAAAGTGACATGCAACAGGGAGTTTCAGGATTCCAGATGTGGCTAGCACGGGAGCAATTCGTTAGGAAGCGCCAGTGAAATATTTGTCCAATTGCACCTCACCATTGATTATCCAAGGGAAGCGGATTCTTTCTGCAGCTCCCACCCCATGGCATGGCTTGGTGTAGTCACTCTGGGGGCTGGGGGAGAAAGGACAGCACTCCCTGCTCCACAGACATGCAGTTCTCTCACACAGCGCTGAAGATACGCCCTGCAGCCTCACTGCACTCAATGGGGCTGCCTGGCTGAAGCTGAATGCAGTGAGGGGAAGAACTTCATTGGACCTTTTCCTGCTCGATTCGTTCCATTAGAGAGAGGATCCATCGCTTCCCTGCTGGGTCCCGAGAGATGGGGGACCAACACACCTTCCTGGAATCCAGAGACAGGCCCCAGCGAGAGGCAGATTTCAAAGTGGCAGCCTCTCTGGAGTGACTTAACATTGTCTGAGAGACACTTGCACATAAAACCCCTTAGCAGGGAAACCCTTTCCATCACGTGCACCTTGTATAGCGGAGGAGTTCCCACCATGCAGCCAGACCTGGCCCTCACTGGGTGAACCCACTTCACTGAACTCCAGAGCTTGTTGAGAATAAAGATTGGGGAAAAGCAATTAAAACCCAAGATCACTTTGCTGTTCCATCTTGAGTGCAGAGAAGTCTCCCGGCTCCCTGCTCTTTTCCGGGATAACTGCATTACCTAGTGTTCAGACAACTGAATGCTGGGAACTCAAGAGCGACAGTGAAAATATTCCTGGCTGAAAGCAATTTGTGTATTGTGTGCGCGCATTTCAGCTCTCGCCATACACTGGACCCAGCATGGAGAGTGCCCAGTGTGCCTGTAAGTAGAACCCATCCTTCAGGTGGTGCCATTCTACTACCCAACGCCCACCAGAATACAGGACAGAGCAAGGGAAAGGAATCTCAAGGAATTATTCGGGGATAGTTCTCTGGCCAGACTGGATCACAGTGGCCCCTCCTGGGTTGGAATCTATGAATCTGTCCTTCCTCTACTTAGAAAAAGGATTTCAAACTCAATACCCTGCAAACATAGGAGGGCTGATTTGAATCGCTGGCTCCAAACAGGCCCCTCGGTTCTGGTTCCTGGGGGGATCCCAACGCAAAAAGGGTTTGTGTTTTCTGCTTCCAACGCAGCTGGGAACTTCCCTCCGCAGATCAGATTTCAAGAATTGCATGAAAACAACTTTCAGCCACATACAATAGCAGAAATTCAACCATAGGTGGTTTCTGACTGTCTCTTATTCAAAGATCTAGCCCTTGATCTGGAACCTCCTCTGGATCTCAACAGAGCCTCCACGTGACCCATACCAGAGAGATGGGAATAGTTGTTCTAATGGCCCGGGGAAGGCTCAGACCACAGACATGGCTATGGTTAGTATTTCTCTCGTTCTCACTTCAGGAACACTCCTGCGTCAAGGCACATGGGTGCAGACTACGTTGCTGCAGAGCCCAAACCAGCAAACTGGGTCCCACCAAGAGAAACACCCTGCTGTGGATAATTTTACGATGGAGGAGAATGTTGTTTTGCTGCGCTCGGACGGGACAGCTTGTTCTGGATGCAATGGAGGGCGAACAGCACCATCTTAACTACCTTCTGCGGCTTGGACTTTAAGCAAGCTGGCTGCACACACAGCTGGAAGGCCCAGGGTCTCTGAGTCCCACTAGAATTTGTGTTTGGTGTTAAACAGTCCAGGGAAAAACAACAACTTTAGTCTCCTAGGAAGAGCTTATTTTTTTTAGGTGGACATCAGCACATGTCCTGCACACATCAGCACATGTGCTACATTCAGAACCCCAAGAACTAAGCATGGAGTTGGTTTTTTAAGCACTAAAATAACTTACAACCTCATTCCTTGCATTTGACCATATTTTTGGTGGTGCAGAGTATTTATTACTAGAGGCAATTAAGCTATTCTCTCACACACACATGCCCTGGCACAGGGACAAGGAAAAAGCATTGGTTCCCCCCTCCTCACCTGCCAGCTGGGGTTACTCAACTTTTCCCTTGAAATAAAAGTGGTGGGGAATAATAAGTCACACCTGTCGGCCATTCCCCCGCCCCCCAGTCCTTCTGCTCCTTTCATCACGGCTCCATGGAAAAGCCTTGATGTGTTATAGCCGCGTGTACTACAGTAAAGGCCATCTCAGCTTTTCCGTTATAAACCTCAGTTTTCAGTGGTTTATAAAACTCTGCTGCAAGAGGTTTGCTCCGGGGCTGAAACACGGTAGAGAAAAGGGGCCGGGACCGGGACGGGATTTATTTTTTCCCTCTCGTCTTAATTAAGATTTGGCAAGTGATTGATCCACAATCTGGGCTAATCACTTTGGGTAGTTTGAAAAATAAATTAACGAGAGCTGCGATGGTGGTGCCAGGAAGGACTGGAGCTTTTCGTCTGAAAGCTACCTCTTAAAAAAGAATTGCACGACGTTTGCTTTCAACCCGCTAAAGGCAGGAAACTCGAAGTGAGGGCATGGGCCATTCCTGCTATCCCGCTAGCCTGTGAACAGGGATTAGTCTCCAAACAGAATGCACTACCCAGACGCAAAGGAGACAGGCAAACAGGACTTACAGAGCCACCCACAGCATTCAAAGTGCCCCCGCAAAGTGCGGAGAGAGAGCTGCAGGGAGACACCCAATGTTATAGAGAGCCACTGCCAGAGGGGTAAAGAGAACCCAGGGTCCCCTGCTCCAGAACTAGACCATATAGAGGGTGTGTGTGTGTGTGTACACAAAATGTGCTCACATACTGTAGGCCATATTTCAAAGCGTACCATTCATTTGTGCTGGTGTGTTTTCATTTATTTCCACAGCAGTAGAGGTATGCATATTGCTTTGCAGACAAATATAAAGCTAGGTCCGTGCCCCAAAGAAGATGGAAGAGGGGAGAGTTGTTACCCCATGAGGTGTCAAGAAAAATCCACAAAAGATGTGGCACAAGCTAGTGAAAGGCAGGAATGAGTTACAGCTTTCCAACTGTTACGGCAGCTTTGCAAATAGCCACCCGCAATACATGGGCTGTATTTTGGGACACGTACTAGTTACCTGAGGAAGGTTACAAGGCTCAGTATTAACTAGTACCATTTACAAGAAAAATATGCATTAAATCGGAGAACAAGGCTTTCCTGATTGATCTGTTCAGAAGGCACTGTGGAGGGGAGGTCCAGGAATCTGAAGATTTTTCAAGAGCTCATTTTTGGTCTTGCACTGCCATCATTTACTTACATTCAAATATGCCTTAGTCTGAGAATTGCTAACCAGACAATGAGTGAATGTGCAAAGAAGGTCCTGGGTCTAGATGCACAGAACTCAGGATAAAAACACTCTCCCATCCAGAATTACAACACAGCTACACCTCATACAGAGCTCACGTGCTGAGAGACAGACAGAGGTCTTGGAGCTTTAACTTATGTGAATGATAGCTGGAAATCGTATAAGAACGCCTAATTAGATGCTGTAAAGCCACAGTCCTACAACCGAGGAAGGAGGGGATGGTTAAAGGGGGGAAGTGAAGGCAGCACTAAAGAAAGAAAAAGGAAGGTGATAGTAATGAATATAAATCAGAAGTTAGAAATTGTAGAAAACTGATAAGAGAAGCAAAGGGACACTAAAAGAAATAGATGGCCAGCAGAATTAAGGAAAATAAGGAGTTTTAAAAATAGATTAGGAACAATAAGAACAAAAGGAACATTAGGAACGAAAAGAATTCTGACAATGGGATTGTTCCCTTACTAGATGGAAATATTAGAATGATCAATAATAATGCAGAAAAGGCAGAGGTGTTCAATAAATATTTCAAATCTCTATTTTGGGGAAAAACAGATGATATAGTTTTATCTTATGGTGAAAACACTCTTCCCATTCCACTAGTATGTCTAAAGATGTTAAACAGAAGCTACTAAAGTTAAACATTTTATCATCAGCAGCTCCAAACAACTTGCATCCAAGAGTTTTAAAAGAGCTGGCTGGGGAGTTCACTAGACTGTTAATGCTGATTTTCAGTAAGGGTTGGGGCACTCAGGAAGTTCCAGAAAGCTAATATTGTTCCAATTTTTAAAAAGGGTAAATGGGATGACCCAGGTAATTAATCCTGGGCAAGAAAATGAAGCAGCTGATATGGAACTCAATGAATACAGAACCAAAGGAGGGTAACGTCATTAATGCAAAGCAACATGGATTTATGGAAAATAGCTCCTGTTGAATTAACTTGATATCTTTTTTTTAAATGAGATTACAAGTTTGGTTGATAAAGGTAATAATATTGATGTAATATACTTAGACTTCTGTATGGCGTTTGACTTGATGCTGCATGCCATTTTGATTAAAAAACTAGGATGACGTAAAATTAACATGGCACACATTAAATGGATTAAAAACTAACTGATAGCTCTCAAAATGAAACTGTGAATGGGAAATCGTCCTCGAGTGGGCCTGTTTCTAGTGAGGTCCTACAGAGATCGGTTCTTGGCCCTACACTTCTAATATTTGTATCAATGACCTGGACAAAAACATAAAATCATCAAAAATTGGGGGAGTGGTAAATACTGAAGAGGACAAGTCACTGATCCAGAGCAATCTGGATCACTTGATAAAATGGGCGCAAACAAATCATGTGTGTATTAATACAACTAAATGTAAATGTATCCATCAAGGAACAAATAATCCAGGCCCCACACATACAATGGGGGATTCTATCCCAGGAAGGAGTGACTCTGAAAAAGATTTGAGGGTCATGGTGGATAATCAGCTGAACATGAGCTCCCAGTGTGACGCTGTGGCCAAAAGGTCTAATGCAGTTGTGGGATGCACAAACAGGGGAATCTCGAGTAGGAGCAGAGAGGTTATTTTACCTCTTTATTCGGCACTGGTATGACTGCTGCTGGAATGCTGTGTCCAGAATACAAGAAGGATGATGATAAACTGGAGAGGGTTCAGAGAAGAGCCTTGAGAATGACTAACAGATTAGAGAGCCTGCCTTCTAGTGACAGACTCAAAGAGCTCCATCTATTTAGCTTAACAAAGAGAAGGTTAAGGGAAGACATGATCATCGTTTACAAGTACCTACATGTGGAACAAATATTTAATATTGGACTCTTCAGTCTAGCAGAGGAAGGTCTAACATGATCCAATGACTGGAAGTTGAAGCCAGACAAATTCAGATTGGAAATCAGGTGTAAATTTTAACCAGCGAGAGAAATTAATCACTGGAACAATTTACCAAAGGTCATGGTGGATTCTCCATCATTGACAATTTTCAACTCAAGATTGGATGTCTTCCTAAAAGATCTGCTTGAGGAACTCTTTTGTGAAGTTCTCTGACCTGTGCTACAGGAGGTCTCATCTGGCTTTAGAATACAGGAATACTTCACTTGGAAATTCTCACCTTAGGATTTGCGAGATCCTGGACTGGCTTCCAGTGTGACTTTGGGAAAAATCACTTAATGTTTGTACCTTGGTTTTCCTGTCTGCAAACTGGGGACAATGATACCTCTTCCCTCACTGACTCGTAGGTGTTGCAATTCAAACACTGCAGTGATGAGCCCCACAGAAAAGCCTGTAAGTAAAAACTAGCCCACAAAAATGGTCTGAAACCGCCTCCCCTCTCCCCCCAAAAAACAACCACCCCTGCAAATTAAGCCACTAAAAGTTAGACTGATTACACTGGAAAACCTGGCAGGACCACACTGGCCCTAGGATACAGATATGTACTTCCCACATCACTGTCCATCTCCTATGTACTCAGAACATGGCATGACATCTGAGAAAACTCAGACCCAGGTGCATGCCAACTGCTGTCTCTTGGCCCCGTTTGGTTTGGTTATGTGCAGGCAGTGAGGTGAACAGCTAAGATGGTCACTTGTTTAAAGTGTCCTGACTGCTCAGTGTATGCGCACAGATGGTTTCTCCCAACTCAGAGAGGCCCCTGCAAAGCAGCATCTATCTGGGCATCTCCCAAATCCTTGAGTTTCTCACCTGCAGGATGCACCCATAAAGTACAGCTCTATTCTGGTGGGTAAGAAGGAAGGGCCCTTCTTACGAACCAGGCCTGCATTCTGTGTGTGTGCAATCAGACTGGCTGGCTTGAATCACTAGTGTGAGCTAACACAGCAAGAGGACAGAGAGCTGGAGTTCACACTGGCTCAGGTCTCCTCCACAGAACTGTTAGCTATGTTCCAAACGCAGAACCTTCGTGTCATGACGACTCTCCGACCCCGGGGGAGTCTCGGATCAGCTGGGAGAAATACCCAGGTTTTCACTTATAAACTCAGCAGATCTAATCCGGAGTCAGACACACAAACAGCATGAAGCCCCAGGATGCCGTTTTCAAAGTGCCTCTTTTTCAGAGCAGGATATATTAAGGGCCCAATCCTGAGGACTGCTTTGGAAGTCAATGGGTGCTCAGCCCAGGAGAGTCTGGCGCTAGAAAATCTTCAAGCCCTATACGTTTTTAAAATGATTTCCCCCTTCCTGCTCCCGGGAGACTGATGTGGGCAGCAAGTGCCCTCCTGCATGACGGTAGATCCTTTGTCTCCCACTTTGATCCCTTGTTTCTAAGGCCTTAATACAGAACATAAGAAAATCTCATCTAACATTAGGTCTCAGCTGTGCATATAAAACAGGCATAGAAAATCTGGACTTTTCACTAAGGGGGATGGCAGATCTCCAGACTGCTCAGAAGCGGCCAGAAGCCCAACACAATTCACCTCCCTCCCGCCCCCTGTAACTCCTATTAACTCCAACAAATTGTTTATTGCACAACAGAAGAAAAATGTTGCCCCTCTCCCCCCATCAAATCTTTCCATGTGTGCTGCACGCGCAGGCTATTTCTGCTTTCCCTGCCACCCCCACAGGGAGCTGGCTTTATACCCAAGGAAAGGTAACAGCAGCAATTAATACACACACTATCCCACAGCTCCTCGCTTGTTAAAGAAAACAAGAGTCTCTTTTGTGCCCAAAATAAAAGGAGATACCTTAATTAGAACAGTGCAGGTTGGTGAGTATTAAACACTGAGCCCAGCTGCTGTATGCCATTAAATTCATAAGAAAGGGAGGGGGCAGTCTTAACGAGATTACACACATTGACTTTGATCAAGACACAAAAGCACCAAGGCGTTCCAGGGTTTTTATTGCTGTCTTCGGGCTACATTTTAATGGTTACATTTGAAACATGCGAATGCAGGCAGGGAGATTTGGGAGAAGGGAGAGAGCTCAAGCATGCCTCGTGAAAGGCCCTGGTTTAATCAACTGCGGGCTGCAGGAAGAGGGTAGGGCTGGGGAACAGATGAGTGGCCACTTATTAATTGCTTCCCCCACACAAGTGCCAGCACCTACCCTACCTCCTGCTGGAATATTCCCTTCCCTCCTGCCTGGTCAGAGCCAGGCTCTGGGCGTGACCAATACACAGCAAACCCGTCCCCATCTACCCCACCACACAGCAGTGTGTGGAGGGAGAAGTGAGACCAAATTTAAACACTCCTCTCCTTGGAGAAGTGAATGTTAACCCCTTAATGCCAGGAGCACAATCTTCTAGGGGCTCAGTCTTATTGTAGGCACGGGATGCTACTGAAGCTGTCAGTGGAACAAGGGGCTTGACAGAAGTTGAACTCTGCCTGAGCCTTAGAACAGCTCACAAGAGGTTCTGCTGGCCTAAAAGACCGTCTTGGGATGGCAGTAGGGTGACTAGACAGCAAGTGTGAAAAATCAGGACAGGGGACTTGGGGTAATAGGAGCCTATATAAGAAAGAGACTTCAAAATCGGGACATCTGGTCACCCGAGATGGTGGGGAGCAGAGGGGCGAAGGAAATGGAGGAATAAAATCCAACATGGGATAGAAATGCTCTATTCTCTGTTTGCAGCTAGCATTGAAGAATTGGATTATACCTAGGATCAGCGGTGCACATATTCATCTGAACACCTTACTACTACATAGCGGTGCAGGAGTCTTTTGCAATGTGCTACTAAATGCCTTAAAAAGCCCGTGTAATCTAAATAGTGATAGGGGTGCGGCTGAATAGCTAGAAAATACAGTCCGGGGACAGCTGAGTTACTAAGGTTGCTACCCAAAGTTGCAGGCATTTCACCATCCCAGTAACTTTTCTCAGCCAAGGTATTTAAAAGACAGTACGTAGGGCATGTCTACACTTACCTCTGGAGCGATCGATCCAGCAGGGGTTGATTTATCGCGTCTAGTGAAGACACAATAAATTAACCGCTGAGCGCTCTCGTGTCGACTCCGGTACTTCACCGGAGTGAGAAGCGCAGGCGGAGTAGATGGGGAGCAGCAGCAGTTGACTCACCGTAGTGAAGACACCGTGGTAAGTAGCTCTAAGTACGCCGACTTCAGCTACATTATTTTTACAGCTGAAGCTGCATAACTTAGACCGACTTAGCTCCCCTCCCCCAGTGTAGAGCAGGCCTAAAAGACTTTAGATTAGCTAAAGCTCCAAATTTACAGTGTTCTGTAAAAATATGATGTTGCAGGACCTGATAGCAGCAGCTTCTAGAAGAGTGCTAGTCCCCGTAGGTCATTTGCCACCCAACCCTGCAGCATCCGGCTAATGCCCGAGCATCACAAAGTGAAAGTGACTAGCTCAAATCTCCATTGCCCAGGCTGAGTGAAATGAAAGAATTATAGTCGGCGTCAGCAGGGAGAACAAAAGCTGATGAAAAACAGGGCTAGGAAAGGAAAGGGCATCGCTTTGTTTAACAAAATATTAATTTTAACACACACATGACCCTTTGAAACTAACCACCAGGCAAATCCTGGGGGCACTGGGCCACCTCTTCTGCATTTCCAATAGTGTCCAATCTCCCAGACAACCAACCACACTAGTTCAAAACTGCATGATGCTGCTTCAATTATTCAGAAGAGGGGAAGGTAACAGCACTGATGGGTGCTGCACAGGTCAGCAGAGCCAAGCTTAGCAGATGTGAGCTGGGATCCAGGGCTGCAGCTGCACAGGGCACGGGACGCCTTTGGAAGTCCATAGGAATTCCACACACTGTGCTGTTCCAGCACCGAGCCCTCCCATCAGTGAGTCAAGAACGAGCAGGACCACTCCTCAGTGCGGGTAACTCAAACCCAGCTCCACCCCATGAAATCAAACTGGAAGGACTCCAATCTGACCCGTGTCTCTAAGAGAAGTTGGGAACCCCACCGAGCCCAGTTCATATCAAGCAAGAACCTCTCCTCTGATGTAAGTACGCGTCTGGGGAGAGGGAGAAGTTGAGGAGTCAATGAGAAAGTAGCAGAGTGCCTCACCAGAGTCCGCAGCCAGCATTCTTCACAGTGCACGTGCCAGCACTGAATGGAAGTCAGGGGCATTGTGTAAGAGTCCTGAAGAGAAAAAGCAAAGACGTTCTTGTCACATAAAAGGCTGGCTGATTCCCAGCCTACAATTATCTCACCAGGGTATGGGCTTTGGGGAGAGGGCAGGAGAAGAGGGTAGTTACCCAGAGCAAACACTCCCCATTATTCCCATCTTCATAAGAACCCAGCTCAAGAGTTGCTCCTTATACAGTGAGCCCGGTGTGATGCATCGGACAGAAACAAAGCACAGAAATCAGGCCAACTCTCACTGACTTCAGGACTGAGTGAAAACTAAGCAGGGATCTAAACTTTAGCTCAAGAGTAACGGAGGTAGAAAGTCTCCTGTAGGTCATTTCTTTGCCGACAGAAGCCCATAAACCACCTGGTGGTGACATGGCTCAACTTGGTTAGCTAGAGAGGTCTGTCTACACTGCGATTTTATAGCCCCCTGAATTGACCTGGGTCAGCCACGGTTATTCCATGGGTCTTATCGTAGGGAAGTTGTGGCCCTGTACCATTATTCCAATGAAAGGTCACCAGAGTCTGCAAGAGCAGAGATAAGGGATAAGATTCACTCCCATCACAACTGCCCACTCTGCTAGAATAGCTTAACTATTTACAGAGAATACTGTCGTCGTTTCAGCAGGCACGTATTTGCCCTCCAGTCTTTTCAAGTGATTTATTAGTCAGGGTAGGACTCAACAACAGACCGTACATCTTGCTTAGAATCAGAGATGGGAGTCTGTCTGATCCATCGAGGACCAGCCATTTCACTGGCAACTCCATCCCAGCAACATTTTCTTCTTCTATTGAACCATGGGACAAACAGAGCTCGGAAATAAAACCAAACGAGAGAGGGAAAAAGCTGCAGGTTCTGAGCCATTAGAGGGAGCTGCAGTCCTTCTTTAGGGAAGCCAAAGCGGCAACACACACATAACTAACAGGACACAGGCAACTTTTAAATGTACAGGCAAAATTCTTGCCTTTAAGCTACATGATGGGCCTCAAATCAGGCATTCTCCTCTCCTTACGCACATGCAACTATGCACATGCAGGAAGAGAAGAACACAGGCATTTGGGAGCTCTGTATGGTCAATCTGAAAGGGGAATGCTGGCCTATGAAGTTAGAAATTTCTGCTCCGAATACAGATTGCTACAAACACCAATGAAATGATATAAATGATACGCACACAGAGGAACACCTGGAAAGAAACTTGCAACACATTTACCCAGAGAAAGGAAGAGAATTTTTCCTTGTGCAAGGACAGAGATGCACTCACCTTACCAAAATGGTAGTATTCGCTCCTTTCCCCACCTCAGCAAAGACAAGTCAAAGGGACCGAGACATTTTCTGATTCATTGCCACAACTGGAGTACTACTCACCATGCAAATGAGACATTTATAGCGGTCTCCACGGGAAAGCTGCCTTTCTAACTCCCGGACACGAGCCTTTAACGCTTCAAATGTTGTCACTGCAGAGTCTTCTGTAATTCTGCAAGAGATGATGGAAGTCAGGGCTACTGGGTAAGGCTTTACAAAAGTTAAATGTATGTTCCTTTTGGTAAGTGCCGAAGACGCAGTGACAAGGTCCAAAGAAACAAATTCAGCATATGCAAAGGACTATTTGAAAAGGAAGGTTATTAGAAAGCCCGCAGTTTGCATTCTTCCAGCCAGAAGCTCTGGCAAGCACACTATCATGTAAAGCCTCTGTGGAGATCTGAAAAAGAGAAGGATTGTGGGTGGGTAACATTATACAGAACATGTTTCAGCAGAAACTAAATGGTGGAAACATGCCACTTTTCTCCCTTTTATCCCTATCACTGCAAGAGGCCCCATGTCAACCCATCCCAACAAAGCTCAAAGTGCTGCTCTAAAGCTGGGAAGGTGTGTTTCTCTCAAGAACAACAGTAGTCATATCACATGGTGAAGATAGCACTGTTTCCTTTCCACTAGTGCTGAGGGAGGATGTTAAACAGAAGCTATTAAAGTTAAACATTTTGAAATAAGCAGTCCAGATAACTTGCATCCAAGAGTTTTAAAAGAGCTGGCTGAGATCTCTAGACAGCTAATGCTGATTTTCAATATATCTTGGAACACTGGAGAAGTTCCAGAAGACTGGAAGAAAGCTAATGATGTGCCAATATTTAATAAAGGTAAACAGGCTGACCTGGGCAATTATAGGCCTGTTGGTCTGACATCAATCCTGAGCAAGATAATGGAGCGGGTCATAAAGAACTTGATTAATAAACAATTAAAGGACTTGACTAGAGGTGATTATAATTAATTCCAGTCAATGGGGATTTATGGAAAACAGATCCTGCCAAATTAACTGAATAACTTTTTTTCATGAGATTACAAGTTTGGTTGATAAAGGTAATAGTGTTGATGTAATATATTTAGACTTCTATATAGTGTTTGACCTAGTGCCACATGACATTTTGATTAAAAAAACCTAGAAAGATGTAAAATTAACAGGACATCTATTAAATGGGTTAAAAGCTGGCTAACTGATAAATCTCAAAATGTAATTGTAAATGGTGAATCCTCATCCAGCTGGTGTGTTTCTAGTGAAGTCCTGCAGGGATCAGTTCTTGGCCCTACACTATAACATTTTTATCAATGATCTGGAAGAAAAAGTTTGCAGATGACAAGAATTGGGGGAGTGGTAAATAATGAAGAGGATGGTTTACTGATACAGAGCAATCTGGATTGGTTGGTAAACTGAGCACAAGCAAATTGTACATTTTAATATGGCTAAATGTAAATATATACATCTAGGAACAAAGACCGTAGCCATGCTTACAGGATGGGGGACTCCTGGGAAGCTGTGACTCTGAAAAAGCTTTGGGGGTCGTGGTGGATAATCAGCTGAACATGAGCTCCCAGTGTGATGCTGCAACCAAAAGGGCTAATGCGATCCTGGGATGCATAAACAGGGGAATCTGGAGTATGAGTAGAGAGATTATTTTACCTCTATTTGGCACTGGTGGAATAGTGTGTCCAGTTCTGGTACCATAACTAAAAAAGGAGGCTGATAAATTGGAGAGGATTCAGAGAAGAGCCCAAAGGATGATTAAAGGATTAGGAAACCTGCCTTCCAGCAATAGAACCAAGGAGGTCAGTCTATTTAGTGTAACAAAGAGAAGGTTAAGGGGTGACTTGATTACAGTCTATAAGTACCTATATGGAGAACATATTTGATAATGGGCTCTTCTATCTAGCAGAGAAAGGCCTAACCGATGCTGTGGCTGAAAGCTGAAGCTAGACAAATTCAGACCAGAAATAAGGAATAAATTTTTAACCATGACAGTAAGTAACCCCTGGAACAATGTTCCAAGGGTCAGGGCGGATTCTCTATCAATGTTTAAATCGAGGTTGGATGTTTTTCTAACAGATCTGCTCTAGGAGTTATTTCGGGAAGTTCTAAGGTCTGTTTTATGCAGGACGTCAGATTAGATTCTCAGAGTTCTCGAACTTCATTGCGACTCCTTCTGGCAACAAAAATTACTAGGTGACCCTGGGGAGAGCTTGGGGGGGAAGCATGAGCTCACCTGAGCCTTGCTACCTGCCTGTAACCTGGGCCCTGCCCTGGGCAGTGGGGCTCAGACTTTGGCTCTAGGCCCAGGAAGTCTTAAGCCAGCCCTGGCGGCACCATTAAAATGGGGTTGTGACCCACTTTTCTTTTAAGAGAAGAGACCTCTCATAATGGTCTCTTCTCTAAAAACAGGTGCACTGCCTCTGCTGGGATACTGGCCCTGGCAGCTCGGGCACGAATACCACATGTTGCACTAGGATAGACAGGACGCAATGGTCTTCTGCTAACTGATGACTGGCACTGAAAAGGAGAGGGCAGGGAGCAGAAAGCCAAAGCTGCAGACACCATATCAAGGCGCTAGATCTAAAAGCAGCTTTGCAAGCCCTGCTTGCCCATTTGCCTAGGGTCATTTTTGACAGGCAGCTTTATATTGTCACACAAGCACTGACAGGAGGACAGGCGAGGACGTGTTCATGATTCCGTCAGGCTGACAGAGCCAGTTGGCAACTGAGAAACGGGCAGACGGCAAAAGCGACAGAGAAAATGGGATGCACGATGAGAGCTACTGAGAAGGGTGTCTCACTCCAAAGCACGCCAGAGGAAGAGGAGAAACACAGGCCTTTCCACTGTGTAGACGCAACTAAGCTCCCTTTGACTTTCCTTTTAAAACCTTTTGCAGGATATTGTAGTGGGGCTGTGGCTAGAACAGGAGTTCCCTGTTGAGAAACAGAGGAGCAGTTTACAGTTTATTCTAAGTTAAGTTCAGGTCAAATCTATGCAGCTTCCAAGTCAGAAGAATGGCAAGAAAAACCCACGATTTGGGAACGTAGAATTTATTCTATGTTCTCTGGTAACACCGGTAACAGTCCCCAGTCCCTCTGACTCAAAGAACTTATTTAGCAAATCATGAGCTAGCAGGACACAACAAGTGGTTTGAGGCAGGGGCCAGCGAAACAATCATGACTGGGATAAGCAGCAGCAGTCCCAGGACACCCACATGGTGGTTGTTTTGTGTATTAGTAATCAACACCTCTAGGCAGGGCTCTGGAACGGAACTTTGTTGGTCTTTAAAAGCAGAATGGAATCTAGCTAGTTTTTCCCACTGCCACGTTTGCTGGGCAGAGCCAACACGATGAAAAACCCTGGGTGTGGCAGTAAAGCAAGCAGCTAGGAATTCCAGTGGAAATGGGTCTGGGTAATGAAGGCACTTTAGAGCCACTTTTCTGAGCAAAACCAAAGCTCTAGAGGGTACAGATGGAGGGGCACTGCAGGCCTGCTTGGGGTTAGGAACAATCAGTACAGAGCATTCTTTGGACACAACCCTCCAGAGCTCACACGGCTCCAATTCTAGCCTGCAACGCAGGACGGGCCACCAATGTTAAGGCTGCCAACAGCCTTCTCACTTGCCCATCTGACCTGGGTGCGGCTGCACTTGACTGGGGAAGGATCCAGCGAGACAACGTTGGAGGCTAATTCTCCCCTCTATCTCATGAAAGCATACGGAGATTTCTGATGGCATTTGTGCTCTGCCAGAAACATGGAAAACTTCAGTGCTAATCGAACCCTTCCATGTTCACATTAAAACAGAAAGTGTTTCTATCTCAGCCCAACCAGAGTCAGAAAGGGAAATTTACCATTGCAACAACTGGAGGGGACAGCAAATGGTTTGTTTGCAGAAGTCTAAAGGGCTGATCCCATCAGCCAATTTTGGAAAGTTGCAGAGATAATTGTGCCTCTCCAGTAATAAATGAAATCAGAAAAGGACGCTGAATGGAGGTATAAGCAATAGCCCGCAGAGCCTGCCTGATACAATGGCCAATCAATAGAAGGGCTGTAGATCAGGGCGCTAGTTAGCTGGAAAATTACCGCACGGCTGTGTGCGTCACGCTGGAGGGATCCTGGACAATCGATGTGAGAGCTATCGATTTAGTTATTATCACTTCATACGCTCCAGACATTGTTAAATATACATTTATTAACAAGGCTGGGGTGCATTCGGTAGAGAGGGAGTTTTAACAAGTGCAACCTCTCCTAGTTCTGATCAAAGCTCAGCCACTGGGGCCTTTAGCCTTCCGATTCCTCCTCGTCAAGCTCTACCTCAGAACAAGCCCTAAGGCTCTAGTCAGGGGATAAGACCTGACCCATCTCATGGTTCGAGAGAGAGTATTTGGCCATAAGTGCCTGTCTCCTGGTTTTGATTTCGGGAAAGCTTCCCGGAGTAGTAGCAACAAAGGACAGGAGGCTCAAGGTCCAAACAACATAAGAGCTACTCACACCGCTGCTTCCAAAGAAAGGGAGGGAACAAGGGTCCAGGGGAGAACCTTAGTCCATAGGAAAGTGGAGCTTCTTCCAAGGACGGGTAAAGAGAGGAGAGGAGTCACTTCCCAGGTGCCTGGCTCCAGAAGTGGCCATGCCACTCAGAACACCAGCTGTTCCATTGACATATTTTATCATCAACCGGCTGCTTGTATTCTAAAGCTCAGCATCACTCAACAGCAATTCTTCCTGCAACAGGCAAGCTGGGAACCCCATCAGACATCCCCCACCATTTACACTTGTGTGACTGGAGCAGGAGGGAGTGACCTGTGCAGTGCTTAAGACGCAAGTAATACCAGGTATAGGGAGTCAGCCACTGAAGGGGCACTGCTGGGTGAAAGCAGGTCATGTACATTGTCCTGCTAGCCACGGGAACCAGAGTAACTAGCGGACAGTGCATGGGGCAGGAGGTCAGGACTCCTGGGTTCTAGCCACAGCTCTATTGCTGACTTCCTGTGTGACATTGGGAGAGTTAGCTGACTCTTCTGCATGCCAGTTCTACCATCTCACACATGTGGACATCACGTTCCTCAACGTTGGTGAACTACTTAGAGATCTAGGATGTACTATTGCTACGGCAGCTGTGAGACCATGCTGTCTGGTACGCGTCTGGCACCAGCATCACTACGTATGCACGCTGCTTTGCTGCTACATCTCCCTTTGCCTCTCCCAGTGGTAGGTATTCAGCACACACTTGTCTCTTGCTTCCTGTAGCCAACAGAGGCCAGGAGCACCAGGAAGCTGCTCATTCAGTTTCAAGATGGAGAGTCCCATGCTCTCAATGTTTATAGGTGCACAGTAACTGCCCTTTGGCTGGAGAACCAGAGCAATGTGACCTGTAGAAGGGGAAAGAGGCACCTAAAGCTTCCTTGAAAATGAAGCATTGACTGAAGCCATTCACGGTCTAGTCACTAGATTTCGTGGTCAACCAGACAACCATGCAGCCATCCATAGCCAAGATAGTTGTGTCTGTTGCAAGACAGAAAGCAGTTCTATGAAACAGAGGATACAGAATTTGGGAGAGTAACTAAAAACAGCATCCGAAGTATATTTCTGGAGGTTTTTCACAGCCGTTTTCTTTCCACGCTGGAAAGGAGACACACTCCTCCCCACTACTATTTAGCAAACCCCAACTGAACACCTGCTCTGTTCAGGTAGATGGATGCACTATGCAAGAGAAAATGATCTGTGTGTAAGTCAATTACCATCATTACTCATCTATCATGGGATAGTAGAGTCAAGTTCCCCACCCCAATGTTCCCTCCACACCCTTTGGTCATTCGTCAAACATTTGCATGCATGCGATCTTTGTTTCTTTAAATTAAACTGAGCAATTCCCACCTGACGTCCCAGTGACCAATCACAAGCAATCCCGTTAATTAAATGATCTCTGATTCTGCAGCCCTGGAATCTCTCAATATACCGAGGGCTGCACTTTCTCAACAAAATACTTGACCAATAGAAAAAAATGCTGATATCAGCATGACTCACCCCAAGTATGGTGCAAACCACAACTACAGGGGAGATAGGAAAGCGTTTGGCATTGCAGGCTCTGAAAGAGGGCCCCACCTCCCTTGGATTTAACTCAAGGAATTCTGTCATCAAGCGCTCGCCATAAAACAGCCCTCTGATTTGTTTATTTCAGCTAGGTATAAATTTTCCCTTCTTCATAAATGGTCACACTGTACATAACATTCCATAAATTTTTACAGCTCCGGTTTGTATGCACCTTGTACAAAACATTTAGCGCTGATTAGATGCACCACCAATAAAATTTCATGAGCTACTTTTGACACTTGATATTCTGACCTTCCCTTCTCTTCCTTACACGTTTATTTGTTTTTTCATAGAGGGCAGGTGGGAGAATTTACCATACTTCAAACAAACTCACGGGCAATGGTTTTTTAAACAGACTATTCATTCCTTTCCTCAAGAAGCTGATAGGGACAGAAAACACACTCCATTTTCTCTCGCTAAGGGCAGAGGTCAGGTCACTAGCCTACAATGGAATAATTTGGGGGGAAGGGAATGGATTTGATTAAATAGAATCATGATGCAACAAACAAAACAATGCAAATCCACAAGCATATAGTTGTGACCTTCCTTCCTTGTCCCACCCCCTTTTTTCCTACTCTTCAATTTACATGTGTGGAGCAGGGAACGGTGTTTTATTAGTCCGTAATGCCCTGCATAGCACTGGGGCAGTGTAAATAGTAAGGAAGGTACTTATTCAGAATCCAAGAATGGCACAGCATGAGGAGGTAGCTTTGCTTCTCACTCCCATCAGACTCAATCCCAGCTGCAGTCCTGCGTCATCTAAAGGACACAGCCTACTTCACCTTCTTAACCGCAAAGCTCAGTTCTTGGGGATCAAAGAGTTAAAAACATTTCAGCGGACAGGCTAGCCCCGATCCATTTGGGCAGACCCATGCGGAATCCTGTGGTGCTCTGCACAGGCACGCGTGTGGACAGGACGGCGGGACTGAACACAAAAGTAAACCAGCGCGTGACCAACGGCAAGGCAAAAAGGACTCTTCTACATTCATACATACTTGTTTATCCAGAGAGCTTTAAACAGGGGCAAACGTGATACAATCGCACAGTTGAAGCAGCTCAGGACTTTGCAGGAACTCCAGTGTCAGACATCTGTGGCAGACTGATTACATGCCAACCCAGAAGGCGCAGGCTACCAGTGTGGCAGATAAGCAGGGATTTTATTTCACTGGATGAGCAGCCAAGAGAGAAGGGGTCAGATCCTTCGCAGGTATAAACTTGCCTAGCGATGCTGAAATCAATGAAGCAACACTGACTTGCACCACCTCAGGATCCAGTCTCTTGTCTTTGAGAATGCCAGCATGCAAGTGACTCTTCCGGGAAGATGTCAATATTTTAGAAGCTGGCTTCCCCATTACCAGACGAAAAATCTCATTTATTGGGTTTGTTTATAAACTAGCCTCCCTTAAAAAGGCTGATTTACAATCCCGTAACGGACTGCCACATGTATTGGCATGGATGCTAATTTATTGTCCTCTAGGACAAAAAAAAAAGCCCTCTTGCTTTGATTAATGTATGTTTTTCTATGGTAAGATATTAAAGAATGCTGCTTCACCTGTAATTAGAGAGGATAGTTTATTTTGGCGAAGTGCCCTGGTGCCTAGTTGCCAAGTTATGAATAATACAATGTTCCACTTTCTAATTTCTGTGTTGTAAGTTGTGGATTCGGAGGGGCGTGCATGCAAGGGCACACACATGTTGGGCAGAGGCTCTCGGAGTCGCAAGCGCCTCTATTTTATACTTGCTTGCACAACTTGTTAATGCCAGCAGCTGCTTGCCAAGCTTGGAGTTCGCTTCTGACTAATTTCATCTCGATGCAAACCAAAAACATTGTCTCTTTTCTCCCCGCAGAGGAATTATTTCTCTTACACTTGCATGCACCATCGCAATATCACTGAGGGGGGCTTACCACTGCAGGGAGGCACTGTAAGCCGTGTTTAGTTGGGAACTGGGTATAGATTCCCCAAACAATTAAACTTCAGAAGAATTAATTACGCTTTCACACTTCCCCCGCACACAGAGCCCAATAACGTCTTTACAGAAGCAGGGAGTAAATTCAGGCGCAGGCTCATTTTTTTTGGCCTGCTTTTCATCCGGACACATGCCCAGCCCCAATCAAAATGGAACCAGATGGCATTACTGGACATTCAGAACGTAAGAAGCCTCCGAGTCAGCATGTTTAGAGGCGTCTGCGGTGCTACATAGTATCCACTGGCCACTGAGGATGGTTTAAACAGGAGGTCAGAGAAACACTGAGCCTACGCCAAAATTCTAAGTGCGCCATTTGAGTGATTATGGTTCTACGTGAAATCTGAGAGACAGACTCCAGAGGTCATCCTTATTCAGATTTACAGACTATCCCCTGTTCCAAAGGGGCAATAAATGCAATCACACTGCTTTACCGAAGAAGCTGCCACTATCAAAACAAAGGTCTTACCCTAGAAGACTATTTTGATGCAGCAAGATTCTCTATTGAAGCAGCAATGGCCGTTGTAGGAAACGATTTTCTAGGCAAAATTCCCAAATACAGATAATTTTATATCTGATACTTTAATGTCAGGTCGCCTTTCAAATGCATTTACCATACCGGTGCTGCTAAAAGTATTTCTAGCAGGGTTCATGCATGAGGGTCATGTTCCCTGTTGCAACACAGGGGAAGCCTCCAAGGATAGCCTGTGCAGTTGGAAAATGCAGCCCTCCTCTTTAATGTGGAGCTGAGGCAGACGGAGACGATAGGCTGCAGCAGACAACATTCCATCTTATTCTAAGGGGATACCTAACACTGGAGCTGGAGGAGTAACTTCCAGCCCGGGTAGACAGATGTGTGCTAGCTCTGATTGAGCTCAAACAGCTTAACAATAGCAGTGTCACTGCGATGGTGTGAGCAGTGGGATGAGCTAGCTGCCCTGAGCATGTACCTAGTGTTTCTGACAGGATTGCACTTAGTCTCACTGTCCAGACATGCCTATTTTTAGCACACTAGAAAGTGGGTATATTTGCCAGAGCTGGACATTGCCCACCCAGCTCCAGGGCAGACATACCCTAAAGGTGAACCTATTTGGATTACAATGGGGCACGTCACACAGAGATCTGTAGTCTACACAGGCCGCACTTCTATATTAAAGAATGAAGGTGGCCGTACTCTACAATTTCTTGTAGACTGGATGGTTTGCCTGGTTGAGATGAAGCATGGGTGCCCCAAAAGTAAAATGGGCATGGCCAGTTCTTGGGGCTAAGAGAGGTTCTTCAGAAAATCGGGCACTTGGCAGAGTCTCGGGTCCACTCTCTGTACAATGAAGTTCCTCTGACCCCCTGGGACAGAATCCAACACCTGAAGGAAACAAGAATTTTCCAGGCTACTACAGTGGCATCATGAATTCAAAGAACTCTGCAGCTTTCTAAGGGCTTTAGCCTCGAGTTGATACATTTTGCAGAACTTCCAACCGATGATAATTGATTGGGAGTTACCAGGGCGTCACGATAACATCTCCCCAGGGCAGGTTCCTGGAATCACACAGCCTGCCCTGGAACTTTTACACTGACTTTATTGAATGTCTCCTTGTGTGCTGAACGAATGGACCAGAACTGGTGGCATTTCAGCTAGAAAGCCATCCCCTTTGCTGTGAAAAGAGGGCAGCATAAAGCCACTGAAGGGGCCAATTGTATTTACATTATGTTCCCTTATATTGCATTTTAACCAAGCGTTAGGCAAAAAGAAACCAGAAACCATCAGAAAGAGACAAAGCTAAGGAGCAATAATGGGTTACCCACAGGGCCATTTCCCTCTCTACCCCAACCACTCACTTTCCATTTGGGTTACTGTAGATTGTACCAGTCATAAAAGTATTCAGTGGTAAACTCCCTGGCTCAGGGATTCTCTTTATGAGTCTTTACAGTGCCTAGCACAATGGAGAGCACGACCGTGACCTCTGAACGCTACCATGGTAGCCATTAAACCACTTAGAGGGCCAGAAATCCATATTCTAGGCCCCTTTTTTTTTGGAATTAGTACACGTGAAACTAAAGCACTATTTTATATAGTGGCCACATAAAAAAATTGGTTCATAACAGGCAAGCACAGCAGGTTTGCTAATGAATCAGGGCCTAACTGACAATTGCAGGGTGTTTGGTCACCCCCCGCTGAAGCCTCCATTCTCCAGTGAGCTGAATGAATATGGGAACATTTTGATCAAACTCAGAATTCAGCCTATGATTAATAATAATTCTTATTTATTATCTGTATTACAGGAAAGCCGAGGTGCCCCAGGGAGTGAGGCCTCGCAAAGACAGCAGTCCTGCCCCATCACGCTTACAATCTAGGAGAAAACATTCAATTCAAATCAAACAATGCAATCGGGTCAAGAGGCCCTCATCAGAGGCATCATTAAGTGGAAAAGGCTGATTTTAGGGCCAACTTCTCTCTCTGACAAGCTGCTCACACATCCAGGGGCAGAATTAAACTGCAAGAAGGCAGCTGTTTGTGTTTTATAAGCTAAAGTTTCTCTTACCTATGGAATAAACCTAATATTTCACAGGGAATCATCATCCATCTAAGTGAAATACCCTCTAACGGCCCATCAGCCTCATATCCCTTTTGAAATAGCACAGCTGAGCACTTGCCGGGCCACGATTTATTTTTTACCTTCTCAGACATCTTGCTAACTCTATAGCTCAACAGTGACAGTCGAATTTCACACTGTGATAGCCCCCCATCGATTTTTCACTCTCGAGAAGCAACTCCGCAAATTAAAGTTAACAGCATTTCTGAAACTTTAAGAAAAAAGGGGAGGGAGGGAGGAGAGAGACTTGAAGGGCAAAGCTGCCTGAACTGCACCTCTGACACTAAAACCTCCTTCCTTGATTAGCTGTGGCAGGAGGAATAGAAGTGTCCCAGAGACAGGGACTGGACTCAGTGGAAACTGCAGTTCTGGAGGATGTAAAGCATTCTAGTTCCTCCACTCTGGGCAGTTGCAGAACATGTGTGTACAGAGGAGGTGTAACCAGGGAAACAGATTCTCAGGGTGCACTTAAGTAAAGGGAGGTACCAGGCTCACTGACAGCTCTGAGGCCCCTTGGTTAGTTTGCCTTGCTGAGTTTTCTATCCTGCCAGGCTGCAGATGAATTGCTAACTAAGACTAACCAGGATTTTGAAAGCACTCGGTTGGCATGGTGATATTATTGTTTTAAACGATTACCTGTACAGGCAATTTTTCTTCATCGCTCAAAGACAAGGGGCTGAGTTAAGAATCTCAGCCCAGCTCTCTCCTTCCTGGCAAAATCACCGTGAACTTCAGCCCCGGGATACACTAACGCAGATTAACGACCATACACGAACTCTGAAACCTAGTCACCAGCCTTTCTGAAGAGCAATGTTACACACTGGCATACATTCTGTGCACTTATTACGTACTGGTGATAGCATTTTAAGGGAGAACCATAACCTTTAAAAAATCCACATGCAGCCCCCCCGAGACAGGTACAGCACTCTGCCCGGTGACTGCAGGATTCAGCCTCAGCTCACGCCCACACAGGTCACAGCTCTTGTTTTTGTCCTAACTTGGGTTTTAATCCTGCATTTGGCTCAGTGCAGGCAAATTCCTGGGTAACCAATTGCAGAATCAGGCCCTCCGACTGGACGTTCTTCCAGGCAGTGACCCTACCTCTATTTTGTAGAGTCCATGTGCACGTCTAGCACTACCTCAATACTGCTGTTACTCTTCTTTATCTGCTTTGTTCATTGGCATCCAAAACCCATTAATGGTTTGACATCTACAGAGATAGGACTGGGAGAGATTATCCTGATGTGTGAATTCATGACATCTTCTCCCCTGGCCCCTCCAACATGCTGATTTAAGTGGAGATCTGTATTTTTAGGCCAGCGATAATCCTCTGGCTTCACACTCACCCTGCTCCCATCTCCAGAGTGGTCTCTGAGCAGGAGAGAAGTCCCCTGAAGAGAGACATTGCTATTTCATCTGCAGCTCTTCAGTCCACAACAAGCCAACTCAGCAGCTTCGTTTGTTTCAATATTAACCAATTCCATTAGTTTTGCCAGGGCCACTGAGCTCCCCTGGAACTGGTGTTTTTCGAAAGCTGCTTCAGAAAGGGGGGGGGGGGAGAGAAGAAATGAAAATAAAACAAACGCAATGGCTTTTCTTCTCTAAACCCCTCTCCTTAACCCAACAAGCAGCTCGCCCAGCGAAGCATGATGAGCATGAAGTGTTATATAAAGAAGATAATTATAAAGGGATTTAATGCTTGGTGGGCTTAAATCATAAGGTTTATAGCAAAGGTAGCACACTCGCTCAAACAGCCTGGTGCTCTGGGTTGCTGCAGCTCTGAGGGCGCTAACTGGAATCCAAAACAAGATTTGTTTTATGAAAAAAAAGAGCACAGCCCCTTCCCACCACGGATGGCAACTCGAGTCCCACCTCCTTCCAGTGCTGTTCCAGCCCTGATTAATGAGGTTGTCTGCCTGATTTATGACCCACCCCAACAGATTAGAGTTTCCCCCTTCAACCTCCCCTCCGCTTCCCCCCGCAAAAGGCACAGCCACACTCCGCTGGAAATATTAGAGAATTATTAAATAAACATTCATACGTCATGTCTCTTCCCATACTGAGCTCATCGCAGTCAACACTCAGCCGCCTGGGCCTGTTTGCTTTCATGCTGACACCAAACAGCTGGAGTGATTCATGGAGAGGCTGGCTACAATGTTTCATGTCATATATCATGCTAGCAGCGCTCCCTGCCCTGACTGAGATAAACTGATCAACCACAACGGACTGGAATGAATTTATGACAACACAAAATTGAGGAAAACAAATGGGAGGTGACCCAGTAGGCCACTAACCCAGACTCTTTCGCTGGCCTGCAATCTAGTTTGGTGGCAGAAAGCAAAATTGAACATTGGCACTCTGAATTAAGATGCTGGCTTTTAACCCCTGGGAACCTTGATTTCAAAATGGCGCCAGGTTACTTGGGTAATGTCTTGTGAGGGAGGGGGAAGGGAGAAAAAAGGTCACAGCTTCTGCAGTTCATAGCTAGTCCTGACACACAACGACAAGACACCGCTAGTGGAGGAGACCGGGCACGTGTCTGAACAGTTACAAGAATCAATTAATCTCCCAATGCCAAGCTGTTTCTCCAGTCCAACCAGAGGTGTGTTTCATGTCTGGAGATCTGCCCATTTGCAGAGGATGTAAGCTACTTTTCTCCCTACCCAATCCTCCTTTAGCCCCTTTAGAACTAAACAGCATTGCTTCAGAAAGTTAATGGACTCAAGATTGGAAAGTCCCACTAGATCCCGACATTCGAGTGCAGGGGGATTCATCCCCACACCAATCCTAGTTCCAGCTTGTCAACTACTGGCTACCATCTGACGTTCAAACACAGATGATGCAAGAGTTTAGGTCACTGGTATGGTAAACAATGGAGACCTGTCACGGTACATGGAGGTGGGGAAAGCAGTGTGGACTTTCCTTGCATCTCTAGGCTTGTCAATTTGCTTGCAAGAGTGTCTTCTAAGGAAACCTGAAGTGCAAATTCCATTAACTTTCAACCAAAGTACATTAGCAGCACGTCAAAACAAGGACAGTGTACTGTATTGTATTAGCTAATTAAAAAAATACTCTCCATGCCTAGACTTGTTTTTGGAAAGGGGGGGAAGGAATGTCATTCTTACAACAGTAGGATCAATAAATGGAATCACTACTAACTCTATTTCCCATTGTTCTAAATGGAGAGCATAGCTGACACAGGTGATAAACCATGTGCTTCTAAACTTTTTAAAATGCTAATCAGATGCTACATGGAGCGTAACACGCCAATCAATAACACCCAGACTTAAATGCAAAAATTAAAGTTATGAACAACAGAGCAAAGTGCTTCGGCCTAGAACTTGCTGCAAGCGCCAACCCAACCAAGAAAAATGAAACCAATTTAGCTCCAGATTAAGAAACAGGAACTGGAGATGAATCAATTTAGCCTGTTGGGCTGGGTCACCATATATCATGGCTCCTCAGCGGAGTGGGAAGCAGCCAGACGGTATGAAACACCTCCTCCCTCGTTTTCTGTAGGATTCCAGGTTGGATCGCTGTTATCAACTAATTTAACACAAACCCCCTGTGCAGACAAACATGCAGAGCATCCAGGCTCCTCAAACAGCAGGACAGGAACTATTTATCACACACAGAAATTCACCTCCAACACCATCTTACTTTGTGATCCTGACGGAAATAAAGACCTTTAAATAAAAGCATCTCAGCTCTCCTCGCTCCTTTAAATGAGGAACTGTTTGGGAAGAGTCAATAAGGCAGTAACGCTTTACTTGTAATGTTGAAGGACTTTTGCCTGCCTTTCAGCAGCTCCAGCATGACTGGGAGTTGAATGGGGGCAGGGTTATGATGGGACAGGACGGATGCACATACTTCACAATGAAGTTAGTTTACGCATCATCTGGAAAGTGCTTGGGGATCCTTCAAAAGACTCTAGACTAAGCTTTAACAACCTGATCAAGGAGGTAAGGTCAATTTATCACTTGAACTCAAGTGTTCTGGAAACAGTCAAATCCTTTCAGCTCTTCAACAGCAGTGGATTTGGGAAGGTAGAGAATCACTGACTAAGGAGAGCTTAGGAGGCCCTATGGAAGGATGAGCAACAAGCCAAAGGAGGGCTGAGACAGAGGCCAAAGGACTATTGCTAAGGATTCAACACCTCTGACACAAAACACAAGAGTGGATACTTTGAAAGACAGGTCTTCGACTGCAGTGTTGTCAAATCCCAAAATTCTATGGTCTTGGTTTCAACCCACCGACTGATAAGTATAAAAACATCAGCTATACGTAGATATGAGCAGTGCGAATCACCCACGTCTGGGACAACAGGGTAGAGACGCTTTAAAACAGGGGGAATACAAAGGTCCCAAGACCAGAGGTCAGGGGCAGCAGGGAATTACCTCAGCTAACACCTAACCATGCACTAATGCTTCTTAAAGCTGCTCTAGTTGTTCCAAGTCTCCAGCCTGTAGGGGACACAGAACCCTGAAGTGGGACTTAAGCAGTTCGATGAGGAGAAGGAATTAGATTTCAAACTAATCTGAGATAAAGTTATTTGGAATCTTCAAGCACAGAGATTTTCCCCGCTGCTTCTGTCTCATTAGAGCCATTTCATTCCTTGCCTGGTCAATGCTGATTTTAGGCAATAATTGACTCTCTCTTTAAAAGGGGAATTAAAATGACCCACAGCAACAATGGAGGATCTTGAAAGTACTAGGCTAGGATTTCCAGAGGCATGCACGCGATTAGGTGCCCAATAGCCAGGGTTTCCCCATCAGCCTTTAGGAAGAGGGGGGGAAGAGACAAGCCTTTCTGAGGTGGGGAGGCATCCCCAAAAAAGAGAAATCGGAAACAAACAGTGCCAAGGGCATGACATGGCTCCATTCTAGGCCACGCGTATGTGCGTGCTGTGGCTGGAACTAGCGGGAGAAGGAGCTGATCAGCAGCATAATGGGCTATCACACAGCTTAAAGGTTGGGCTGTGGGCTAGAAGGGCTGCAGATGAAACATACTCAGATCCTGGGAAATGGAGGCGCGGGGTATTTCACATTAGTGACCCTCTCTGGCTCACACAAGGACCAATGCTGCCTGGCTCCACAGGGAAGAGTATTCAGCCTTTGCCCTCAAAGTGTGGCCTTTGGACTGGTGAGAGTCCTTCCCACCGACAGGAGGAGGATGGAATAAGTAGGTACCGAGGCAGGGTCTGAGCAGGGAAGAAGAGAGCATAGGGGGCTTCCTTTAGCAGAAGGATCCTAAAGAACAAAGGGAACTTACCAGGAAAGCACGTGGTCAGCTCCGCTGCACTCCACACGCCTGCTGGAGATCACTGACCCAAGTGCCAAGACAAAGGTGGGGCATTTCCTTTGTGGAAGAGGAGTTGCTACGGAGCATGAAGGCCTCACCCCAAGATGGTGGAACGCCCCTGTTATCAGACATTTCGGACAGTGGCAGCTAAGAGCGGAGATAGTGAAATGCTGATCTCTGGAACGAACGTAGCTTATTTCAGGGTGCCAAAATATGCCTGTGTGTGCCTCTTTGAGTGACCCCGACGCTCAGAGAGCTGCAGGCAGCTGCTTCACTTCCACAGAATAGGCAAGGCCGTGCGCTTTATACTCACTTTTCAATGTCGCTGTTCTTACAGGTCTTTTGCAGAGCCTCCTGTTTACTGCTCTCCCCGTTACTTGTTGAGGGCATTTCTGTGGAGGGAAGGTACAGGGCGTTTAGTCAAAGGAAAGAGTCTAAATGTGAAACAAGTGCAGGATCCAGGGGTCACTTTCCCAGAACCAGTGCTGCCTGTTCCTGGTTGGCCCAGGACAGAGCGCTCCTGAGATCCAAGAGGGAAAATGACAATTCCACCCTCGTCTCGCTTGCAACGCATGGCCCAGTGGCGCTTGCTGGCTGTACCAGCTAAGATTTATTTCAGAAAACGGTTGCTACAGCAGCCATGCAGAGCGGCTTTCCAGCAAGGCAGAACTGGATGAAATTCGCCCCACAAAAGGAAAAAAACAAACCAATAAAACAACAGCTGAGATTTCCCCGAGACTGAGGGATTTTGGGCACCCAGCCAGAGATGCCTTAAAGAGGCTGGACTTAAATTGCTAAGCACCTGCCCTCTGCAAATCTGACTCTTTCAAGGTGTCTTTGGGTGCCCCATTTAAGACACTAGCCACTGCTGAAAATCTTGGTCCAAGAGTTTATGCAGAGCAGCTTGTGATGTGTTTGGGTGACAAGTGTTCTAGAAACCCAAGCTAATACCAGACACCAGTGCTTTTGCTTCTTCACCATCCCTCCGATACAGCTACTGAAGGAGAGCTGATTTAGTTAATTCACTGTCTGTGGTAAGTACTCCAATTTCCCTTCTCCAAGACAGTTTATTCTCTCTTCTCTTAGGAAGCTATGTGGGTGCTGTGCCACATACAGGAAAGTGAGTAAGAACAGAGAATATTTAATACACTTACTTACAACGCCCTGGTGAGACCATATTTCCTCACCCTTCTCTTCTCCTTCCCATGTCCAAGCTCCACACTGGTTTGGTACTGGGCAATTTCCCAAGCCCCAGCATTCTATTCCCAGTTCTGGTACTGCATTCCCTGGGTGACTGCGGGCAAGTCTCCCAACATCGCACTGCCTCAGTTCCCTCTTCTGGAAAGCGAGGCCGACAGCACTTCCCCAGTGCTGTGATGTGCTTGGGGCTCTCCAGCAGGAACGTGTGGAATTTTATTACTGGGGGGCTGTTCACACTTCCCACTACTTTGTTATTGTAGAGCTGGGCATGTGCCCAGGGGCCGCTGGCATTTAAAAATAAAACCACCTCGATGGGTTTAAAAACCCCAAAGAATGGCACATGCTTTCAAATGAGTATCAACGCAAGTCACAGCTCATTATTGTGGGCAGCCTCCACCACATCTCCTCAGTTGGGACAGAAGCCAGGATACTCTGCTCTAAAAGCACAGGCCTCTGCCACTTGGGCTAAAGGAAGAACTCCATGGGAACAGCAACAGGAGACACTATTCTCTTAAGCAGACACCAGAGAGGACAAGGCCTACTTCAGAGGCTCCTCAGATACCCTTCTACTAGACCCTCCTACCACAGAGGGCAGCGCCCCCAGGACACCACCCTCACTGTTTCACTGCAGGCCTGAAAACTCCCTGGTCTCGACAGATGCGATCCCAGTCTGATCCTCAGTGCCAAGAGGCAAGATATGGCTCCCACCACAAGAGACCCCACTGGTTACCAACTAGCACCCTGTGTCACCAGGCCAAGCAGTCACCAGCTGGCTTTTCCCCTTTAGTTCAGACACTATTTTACGACATTATTCAGCTCCACAGGAAGTTGGTGCGGCCTAATGGTCAGAGACCAGGTGTGGGAGCCCAAAATGCCAGAGTTCTAACCCTGCCTCTGACTGACTCACTCCAAGACTTTGGGCAAGTCCCCACCTTGGGGTCAATCCCTCAAAGGCCCATGCTGAGGAATACGTGTGGGACCCTTTGAGACCCTCAGAATAGAGGCATTCTGCAAGTCCCGAGTATTGTTAATGATACTGTTTGGGACCAAAGCGCTATGTATACACAGATCACTGTATGCTTCTACTGACGTGCAGTGACAATGGTTACCACACAGGCAAGTGACTGCAACTCGAAAAGAGTAGAAGTTCAAACCTCCCACACCTCCATCGCATCAAAACCTGCAAGAGAAGATCTGCTTGTTCAGGATGGAACAGTAATTTATGGCTCTAGCACTCACCGTCGCTGGCCCATTTGGAAAACTCCGGCGTTATTCGAATACTGGGCGTGCCACCACTAAAAACAGAGAAGAGACAAAGCTGAAAGCAGCTCACAGGGAGTCCATGGGCCCTACAACACATACAAGCCTCACTGGTTTTTGTTATTTTCAACAGCTTAAATACAAACATTCCCTCCCACTTAAATCTGGGCATCAAAGCGAGGGACTAGCCTTTTCTGGAACTTGGCTTTGTGCTGGCAGGTGATGTGCAAGGTTCCCTGCCCAGCTCTCTCAGTGCTCCTAACTCCTAGCCCTAGCCCACACGGTCTGTGCTGAACCACTCAGCGGTTGTGATGCTGACTCAAGGCTTTGGATCCAAATTCCTTCCCTTGTAACCTAAGGCTGAGTTCTGCACCCAGGATTCCAGAGGCAAAAGGCTTAATAGCTAAAGGCTTCTCTCTCTCTTACACCAGACTCTTCGTCTAAGAATAACTGCACTGTCTCACTGGTACAGCCTTTTAACGCTTCAAATTTGGGACAACCATTGCACTAAAGCATATAGAACTGGAAATCATGACCAGTCACTTGTGAGCCAACAGAATAAAGGAGGCAACAGCACAAGAGAATCTTTAAAGGAGTCTAAGTAATTATGAGCACAAAGTGACATTTTCAATTCTGCGAGCTAAGAGGGTTACATTAAAAGGATAATCTAGTCTCCCGCTTGAGGGCATGAACTAACAATTACACGCTGCATTTCTCCGGACCCTTTGGCCAGAATTTCAAAGCGCTTTGCAAATATTAAGTATAATCACCCTTCTTTTACAGATGGGGCAAATGAGTCGGAGAGGGGTTCAAGGACCACAAGGCAATGCAGTGTCCGAGTGACAGAGCCACATATGGGAATGTGCCCTCATAGGTTCCAGGCTTCTGCTATAACCCCGCACCACACCTCCCCGCTACTGTCTGCGGGTGCTGGCACGGGATCCCCCTGCCTCCCATGACAATGTGCTCATCCGAAGAGGGGGAATGGTTCTACCTCACTCTGAAGCACAGGGACTGGCCACTGCTGAGGGCCCAATGGTCTGACCCAGCACGACAAGTCTCAGGTTTCTACCGAGTGGAACCTAATCTCCAGCCACTGTTTGTGACAGGCTTAGCAGTGAGAAAGCTTCATTTCACTGCTTTATCAATCACTTCAACCTTGACCTCCCAGGATCACTTAGTCTAAGAGAGAGGGGGGGAAATTAAAGCCCTATTTCCATGCAGGGCAGAGGACTAGAAAAACAGTCCTAGGCCCCTGTTAACAGTCGTTTTGTTATTTGCCGGAAGCACTTCCCCAAGCGCCTGCACCCTGGCTGCCTGCATTTCACAGCCTGGAGCAGGCACGGCAGCGCTCTCCGGTCCAAGCGCAAAGGCCTGCCCCAACCCAGTGCTACATGCAGAGGGGTGCACCAGCCTGTTCCACATCACCCTGGGCAATCACACGCCTGGTGCTAGCTGACATGTACTGCACCAAGTGCTATGGCATGGGGCAGAGCTCAGGGCCCCCAACTGTGACAGATCTGCCCAGAGAGGGACTGCAGCACCACAGCGTCTTCTTCACCAGAAGTTAGCAGCAGTTGCTCTCAGAGTAGGCAGCACTGTTGGGGAGTGTCATGGCCAGAGTAGCTGGGGAACATGCTTAGCAGTGGCTTCTGTGAATCCCTAACCATCCTTATTTACCCTTCCTACACTATAGGTGGGGAATTCAGCCCAAGCCCCACAACTGTTTCCTCGGGTGGCTTTGCCTCTTCCTTGCCATGGCGCACACACTTAGCTAAACAGGGATTTCCCACTCAACTCACACAGCCAGTCTGGTGAAAATAACCCCAAAGCCCAGGTGCTTACTTTAAGACGGCACCACGGAGTGCCTCCCGCTCTTTGGCTTCGCCCGGCTCTTCCCCGGTGCAAGGGATGATATCTGCCTCTGTGTACCTGAACACAGAGGGTTAAGGAGCAAAACAGCCTTGTCAAGGGCAAGGAGAGGTGCTCTGTGTTACACCTATTTTGCGGCACTGCAGGCGGAGAGGAGAGGGGGGGCTTAGCCAGCCAACTTTGGCTACAAAGGATACAGAGCGAGTTCATTTGGACAGCCTACCTCAACAGCCAGCTTCCCGAAGCTCTGATTTCAAAGGCAACATGGAACATGGTAACAAACTTACACAGGAAGGTAACGCCCTGTGCCATGTGGAGAGATTCCTTTGAGAGTAACACGTGGGAAAGCAAGAAATTCTCCATCTCCTGTTTGTTTTTTAAAGTCCCAACCTTGGCTTACACACACTTTAGGGCCGGATCCTCTGCAGGCATCAGTCAGTGCAGTGATATTGCCTCCACTAGAGAGATGCTGACTCACACCAGCTGATGCAGGTTTAATTAAATCCCATAATAGAGACAATAAGTCTCACCACCCCCAAATGTCAGAGTGTAAACCCTGTGTTCAGGGAATTCAGATCGCGTGACTGCTCCCCCTCCTGCTAGATGCCTGCTTTAAAGAGCTACTAGAGCTGCTAGGTACAATCCAGTTGCTTTGGCCCAAATTTCTGGAAGGAGGAGCTTCAGCCCTAACTAAATAGTTAGAGCAGAGCAAGTGGGCAGACTATGGCCCCACTACTTTTTATTGGCCTTAAAGGTGAGCAATGGGGGGGAAGGGGGCAGAGAGAAGTGAGCAGGTAGTGGGATCTTGGGGAGGAAAGGGGACTTGGGAGCAGGACCTCAGGGATGAGGCAGTTCAGGGGAAGGGCCATGTTCAGGCCCTAGTGGCCCCCTGCTTTTAGGGAGCCTCTGACACTCCTGGGGCAGAGTGCATTCTGGGAAAATCTGAGTATGAAAAAAGGAGACAGAGAATATTTGCTTTCAGTGATGGAGAAAAAGGAGGTGTGGACGAGGGAGGCCCATGTGAGGATGGGGAATCAGTAACTAACGAGGACAAGGAAGTGTTGTGTCAGAGGCATTAGGGAAATAACCCAAAGGATCAAGTGTAAGATATTTTTCCTACATGCTTCAGCAGCTGGCTGGCTCTGGGGTGACCAGGAGAGACTCTTTAAGGGAAGCGAAAGGGAACCGTAAAGCAGATACAAGTCCTGGGGACTGCTCCTGGACCAAAGAACATCTGAGCTGCAATGGGAGGAGCTGCTGGCATTTCTCAAGGGGGCAAGCCTGGCTCAATGTTACACAGAGCAATGCTGTGTCATGGGGTCTGAAGCATCAAACACAGGTGTAGGGCTCCCTTGCACAAGAACCTCTCAAAAAGGATACTGTGGTTTCCCATACTCCAGTGTGTCATCTCCATCCACGTCGAGATCAGCGTCGCTATCCGGATTCTCCTTGCCACTGCACATAATGAACCCGGAGCCTGGAGGGAATAAAATGAGCGGACTAGTATCACGAATCAGCGCGCTGTAGCTAAACAACTCAGAGCAACATAAGGAGATCCCGTGAAAGAAATCCTAGGAGAGAGGCTGGGCTGCGTGGGCTATCTTTCAGAGCTCAGTCGTGTATTTTGAACAGATTAGCAGCAGGAACCAGGGCCACCGATTCCCCTGGATCTTTCTCGTGGGACCTCTGTAGGAACAGGACAATACATAAACATGCTTACACATTTCCTGGGTTTATGTTGTCCATCAGAAAGAATGAGACAGTTGCTGTCCATCAGAAAGAATGAGATGGTTTAATTTTCAATGATGAAAGGAATTTGAGGGATTTCCATCACCCTCATCATAACTTTACTTTTTGTAGCAAGGAAAAAGGGGAGCTTGAAGGTTATAGGGGGTGGTTCAGAAATTGGGACTGTCTCTTACTCATGGCCGAAAACTCAAGCACCAATAAGTCAGTGGGTGTACCTAAGTTTGCTCATCACGTGGTATCTCAGCCAAATATGATGAGATAAGGCATCTGGAAAATAGCGAATTGTATGTTCATCATGAGGACTATCAGTGGGAGCAAACAGACACCAGGAGAATAAAACACCCATTTTTGTAACAAGGGTCGTCCTCTGCTTAATTCTGTCCAATATTAAACGTTCATGAATGAGAATAAAATGACTTCTGAGGAGCAGATAAGGAACACACTAATGTTTAAGCACTTCCTATGCAGGCAAAATCCCTGGTGAAGTAGGAAGTGCTGCTGTGAATTGTTAAGAGTCCCTGACTAACTCCCAGGGAAGCTGAGGGTGCCCAGGCTCTCCCAGGCTTGAGTCCCCCGCAAATACTTAGTATTTAAGTAAGAAGTGCTAATCTTTAGGAGAGAGCCAACGTAGGCAAGAAGCATCTTCAAGTGTTGTTAACTGCTTTATGGGCAGCGCCAGCCAGGATCTGGTTCTGTTGAGCTAAATATTGTACAAACACAGCAAGAGTGTTTACACCAAAGTTACAACTCAACATCTCTGTTAACTGATGGGGAAACTGAAGCACTGAATAATTAAGTGATGTGCCCAGAGTCACACAAGGAGTCTGTTGCAGAGCTGGGAAATGAACCCAGGTGTCCTGAGTTCCAGCCCAATGCATTAGCCACAAGGCCACCCTCCCTCTGTGCTGAAGGGCTGTAGCAGAGTTAAAACATTTTGCTATCAGATCACTAACTGGCTCATATCAGTGTGTTCCTTAAGCCAGCTTTAACTGGCCTTTGAGAGCAAAGGCCTCTTCTGCAGTGTGAACGTGCCCAGGAAGGGAAGAGGTGGTGAGTTTCCGTTAGGGACATTGAATTTGGGAAGGATTATTAGTTGCTCCCCATAAAAACAGAAGTCCCCCGACCCTCCAAGTCACTCTCCTGACAACACAAGGGCCTGACTCTTCTCCCAGTCCACTGTGCTCACAACCCAGTTCATGCTGTCAATACCGGATCTGTGTCTCCGACCCCCCTATGGTGGTGGAGCAGTATTTCTAGCTGGCTGTATCCCAGTGGGAGCTAGACAGGATACAGATCTCTTTCCAAGGACACCACTTGAACGCAGTATGTCAGTGTCAGTCTCTGACTCGGTACCGGCTAAGCTGCTAATAAAATTTGTTTATAAAGACTTGATATTTCTCTTCCCTGTATAAAAGGAAGACCTTTAAAGAGTAGCACTTTTAGCACTCATCGGTTTTCAGGATCACCGCTCCAGAGTAACTCAACCAGCCTCCACCTGCAAAGCAAGCACCAGCTTTAAATTTCCACCAAAGCTGCCAAACTGCCTGGAATGACACCTGGAGAAATGCAGCATCCAGCACCTGCTTCTGAAAGCAAGGCACAGCTCTGTGAGAAGGGACACGCCCTTCAGGAGCACACAGGCCAGCCCTGCAGCCTGGCTGGGGCAGTGCCTTTGCCAGCCCAGCCCATCGGAAGCGTTTCAAGTCCAGGCTGAGTCGTGCGGTAGGCTGACAGGCAAAGTTCCTCTGGAGCATCCTTCTCTCATAGCAGTGGTTCATCCACTAAATCTTGACTCTTTCAGTTCGTCACTATGTTTGGGAGAAGATTTAAAGTAATTCGAGAGACCTGTCAGAACAGCTGGATGTTCTTTCAACGCTGCCTGGGAACGCGCAGTGAGAGATGTAGTGGTAATTTACAAGCATGACATTAAACCTCCAGTAACACCATCTCCTGCACCTGGCATTACTGTAACCCATCACTTCTCAAAGGCCATAAGCTTCGGACGTACAGGTCTTCATTTTTCTTTCGAAGAGGTGGGAAACACAAATCATGCAAAGCCGGCGCAGTGACTTGGCCAGTCCCAGAAGTGATTTGAATGTTAGCCAGATAATGAATACTTGGAGCAAGTGACTGAGGGAGGTAGTGGTGGTGTCGGGGGTCGAGTGTAAAAGGGATTTCTCCTTTGGTTCCTCTAACTGCCCATCCCTCTTCAACGATGCCAAGCACAGGGGAAACAAGCAAGTTTTCATCCATTTGTTTTCCAAATCGTTCAAGCCAAATAGTCTAGTGGATCATGGTCAGAGTTTAAGAGTATACAGCCTGGCTTCGGTGGTCTAGCTTACCAACATTAAGTCATCTGATTTCAGAATCTTAACCCCGCTCCTCACCGAATTCTCATGTGTGCTCGGGAAAATCCTTTTTAAGGCTAATAATGGCGGCACTAATGGCTCCTTTGCTAGTTTTTTGCTGGGTTTTTTTCACTTATGGGAGTGGGTCTTTTTGCTGGGTCTTTTTCACTTATGGGAGTTGCTGATGGAGAACTGGAGGAATCAGTGGTGATACTCAACACCTGTGATATTGCTAGGTCTGGGAACTTCCTTTATGACCCCTAAGATCTCAGTTTGGCCCTCATCTCAGCCCATGGAATAAGCTGCTTGCTCAGTCAGAACTGAGTTACTAGCCTTAGGGAGGAGTTTTGTAAAGCACAATACCAGGGCAATAAAGGAAGCTGGACAATTCAGACAATAGGACAAAAAGCTTTCCTGAGAAGTTTCATGGATGTGCACAGTCCACTCACCCTCCCTGTTATACAACCTCACCCCCTTCCCACCAGAGCCTCCTCCTACCTCAAATTCATGGGCAAAAGAACATGCAAGCAGGTCTCTTCTTTAATCGCCAGTGGGGAAACAACATTTGTCTGACACTGCAGTAAGACACAAAAACAGCCATACTGGGTCAGACCAATGGTCCATCTAGCCCAGTATCCTGTCTGCCGATAATGGTCAATGCCAAGTGTCCCAGAGGGAATGAACAGAACAGGGAACCATCAAGTGACTCTTCCCCTGTCGCCCATTCCCAGCGTCTGGCAGTCAGAGGCTGGGGATAACATCCCTGCCCATTCTGGCTAATACCCATTGATGGACCTGTCCTCCATGAACTTACCTAGTTCTTTTTTGGACCCTGTTATAGTCTTGGCCTTCACAACATCCTTTGGCAAAGAGTTTCACAGGTTGACTATGTGTTGTGTGAAGAAATACTTCCTTTGGTTTATTTTAAACCTGCTGCCCATTAATTTGGTGATCCCTAGTTCTTGTGTTATGCAAAGGAGTAAATAACACTTCCTTATTCACTTTCTCCACACCACTCATGATTGTACTGACCTCTATCATATCCCCCCTTGGTCGTCTCTTTAGTGCTAGCTGATTCCAGATTAACCCCAAGAGACTAGTGATTCTGGAGGCCTCAGTTTAGGGGCAGGTACTCAGTGCTTCCTGCAAGTCAGGCCCTTTAAGCCACATCAATCTGGGTACCCAAATCTGCTACTCACTTTTGAAAACCTGGGTTTAATGGTTCTAATGGGAGCAGTGCTGGCCAGACGCAGTGACAGGTAGCAGGGGCTGGACAGCACCAGTCTGCCATGTGGGATGGGGAGGCGGCGGACACGTGTGAGAAGCACGAAGGTGTGTTACAAAAGAAGATACTTTATGATGATCTGACGTAGCTAGAAAGGCACGTGAAGCAGGGCAGCCTCCTCAAGCAAAGAGCCTGGTGCAAACATTCAGATGTGTTGCAGCACAGGGACGTTCAGCAAAGAGGCTGGGGGTGACTTTCCTGACTGATCAGCTGAGGACTCCCAGTTCGGGGCCTGGAGCAGTAGCACTCAGAGGTTAATCCCAGGTAACCCTGCCCTGGGTATTTCTCCAAAGAAGACACAAGATTTTTGTAACAAGAATGTGAGTGGTTATAGATTATGCGTTGCCAACAAAATTGAGTCAGGAACTGTATCTCTTGGTCTGTGGAACAAAAGCAAACCCCCTACCTAATGGGCAAGTCAAAATGCAAGTAATGCTATTGTTCAGTTTTAGAAATTTACAGGTTCCTGTTCTCTGAAGGAAAAACATGTTTCTGAGACGTGTCAAGATTGAACAAGACCATCGATCCTGGAATCGCTGCTACATACAGGAGAACATGAAACACGCAACCTGACCCGAGATCACACACACTTTCAAACATGTTTCACCCAAGGGAAGGTTAGTTTTAAAGCCAGTTCGGATAGGTCAGGGTTTGAAGCCAGAGTTTTAACTTGTCCCTCCTGATGTAACTTTTCTGGTGTTGCCTCTCTGCATAAAGCCAGTGAAAACACCCAAGCAGCTGTTCAAATATTTGACGTCTGAACCGCTTGACATTAATTATTCATCTCAGGCTCATTCAAACCAGATTTCTGGACAAGTGCTGCTGTAAACGGATTAAGAGGACCACTAAATGCAAGGAAGGCCTGATAGGATCACACCTGCTTCTAACTCACTCAGAGTATAAAAAGGGCTCAGAACTCCCACCTCCTGCTTATCCTGTGCCACGGGCATGCTGCCATCCAGACCCGGAAAATATGAAGCGGAGTACGGAGATGACTCCAGAGCGTAGGTTGTACTTGGTGGTACTTTCAAAGCGAGGCTGTTGCACTAGAACAAAATGTGAACCTCCACGAGACCCCCACATCACATTGTTACACCCAGCTGATTTATGGCTCATTACAATGTGATGGAAGAGGAGAGGGGTTATTCTGGACTGGCTTAGCTGTCTGAAGGCAACACAGTAATTCACTGTTTTCGGCAAAGCCATCTACAGAGGAGGTTTAACACCAATGCCTCTGTCCTCTTCACAGAGAGGACAGTTCCGAGGAGTGAACTTTATGCCAACACGCTAATAAACAGCGGTCACCTGTAAGTTTGATCTGTAACTTCGTAAGAGGCCCGATCCTGCAGCCATTACTCACATGAGAAGCCATGGACTATACAAGCAAGGAGAATAGGATAAGGCCCAAAGTGCATTTTAATGACACTGCTTTCAGATTAAAAATGAAGCCTGCCACATCATTCCACTTTCTAGCTGAAGCATTCTTCTGCTTCTGTTGTGTTCTGTCTGCAGCAGCCCCATCATATGCTGCCCTCTCTGCTAACCCTAACCCTCCAGGTGCTAAAGCAGTGCAATTCTCTGACAGCCTTAATCCCAGCTGCCTCTTTAAGGGCCAGACAAACAAGAGTGAGCAGACTGGTCAGACACTGGGGCCATTAAGCCAAGAAAAAACAAAGTTACAGCTCTGTCTCCTATCCCCACTGCACTTGGAGCCAGGTGCTCTGACAAGCAATTCCAGCACTGCTGTTGAGTGGCACCTTTATAAACCATGTGACAGTTTGGGAGACAAACTCTCCCATCAATCAGAATGTACCTATCAAGATCACTTACCTGGAGTGTCTGCAGTCCTCCGGAATGGTGTATATCTCGTTACGTTGGCTGGCCTCAGAGTAACCGCCCTCAGCACAAGAGCTGAACAGTCTAGGACAGGGGTGGGCAAACTACGGCCCACGGGCCACATGTGGCCCGCCGGACGTTTTCATCCGGCCCACAAGCTTGCGTTGGGGGCGCAGGGCCAGAGGCCCTGAGCTCCCGGTCCAAGGGCCGGCCGGCCGGCTGCAAGTCTCCGCGCTCCCAGCCGGGCCTGCCCAGCGCTCCCAGGCCAGATCGCGCGCGGGGAGCCATGGGACCTCGCGCTTCCCGCTGAGGGCCAGGTGGAGCGCGGAAGCTGCGGGGCGCCGTGCTCCTGGGCTGGGTCCACCCTGTGCTCTCTGGCCGGGGGCCGGGTGGAGTGCGGGAGCCGCGGGGCCCTGCGTTCCTGGGCTGGGCCCACCCTGCGCTTTCTGGCTGGGGGCCAGGTGGATCGTGGGGAGCCACTCCACCTCGCGCTCCCCAGCCAGAGGCCAGCTGGAGCGCGGGAAGCTGCATGGTCCTGTGCTCCCTGGCCGGGGGCAGCGCAGGAGCTGCAGGGCCCCACGCTCCCGGGCCGGGCCCGCCCTGCGCTCTCTGGCCAGGGATTGGGTGGCGCGCAGGGAGCTGCTGGGCCCCGCGCTCCCCAGCTGGGGGCCGGGTCAAGTGCGGGGAGCCATGGGTCCCTGCGCTCCCGGGCTGGGGGCCAGGTCCAGTGCGAGGAGCCGCGGGGCCCTGTGCTGCCTGGCCAGCCCCAGGTGGAGGAGCACCCAGCTGATTAAGGTAAGCGGGGGTGAGTGGGGGTTAAGTGGTGGGGTCCCGGGGGATGGTGGTTAGGGTGGGGAGGATATCAGGAGGGGTAGTCAGGGAACAAAGTTGGGGGGGATTAGATGGGGGTAGGGTGTGGGGGGTGGTTAGGGTGGGGGGATCTTGTGAGGGGGCAGTCAGGGAACAAAGAACAGGGTGGCTTAGATAGGGGGTGGGGTTCCAGGACAGAAGTTAAAGTGGGGGGGTGTCTTTGGAGGGGGCGATCACAGGACAAGGAGCTGGGGGGAGGGGTTGGATGGGTCGTGGGTTCTGAAGGGGCAATCAGGGGGCAGGAAGTGGGTAGGGGTTGGATAAGGGGCGGGGTCAGGCTTCCCTACCCGGCCCTCCGCACCATTTTTTAACCCTAATGTGGCCCTCGGGCCAAAAGGTTTGCCCACCCCTGGTCTAGGAGCGCAGAATAAGCAACACTGCCACTGAAATGTGGATGTGACTCTTTACAATATGAAAACAAGGAGGCCTATTTCATATTTCATAGGCCTCCTGGCCCTCACACAGGCTGCAGGCTCGAAGGAGAATGGAAATGCTTCCCATGGCCTCCTAGACATGGAGATGAAAAATGGATGGAGATAGATATCCTGGCAGAAAGCGCTCTTTTCTCCTCACACAAGTTTCCACAGCACCCCGCTGCCTTCTCCCAAGCCCGGGGGCTGTTCCTTATATCTGGAATGACTTTTCCGACCTTGCATGTCACATGGCCTTCCTCAAATGCCCTCAGAGGACAGCTCACCCTAGCCTTTTCAGTGTGTACAACTCAAGCTAAGATCCCAAGTCATTAACCGAATATCTGATTTAGATGACAGATTTAGAGAACAAAGAGATTTTACAAGGGGCCTGAATTCAAGCTTGTGTGTTTCTCCGGTAGGCTGACAACAGATGGGCCAAGCGACAGCGTACGCTGCTTCACTTATTTGCAGTAGCAGCAGCAGGAGCCCTTGCAGGGAGGAATCCTGAATCTACATGGAGGCTGGAGAAAGGCAAGAATGAAGCAAAGCTGTGCAGACAGAGATGATCACAGCCCAGCAGGGTAGGCAAAGCCCTCATTGGCCCAGGCTCCACTGCTCATCTCTGTCCTGGCAGGTGAACTCATTTTTTCACTTTTAAGTATATTTGTTTGGTGTGTGCTACAAATGCAAACCCAACAGGTGACACTAACCCTCCAGTTCTGTGCTCCCTGCCACGTTGTAGTTATTATTTGTATTCCTGTCACGCCCGGTGGTCCTACTCAGGGACTAGGACCTCACTGCGCTAGGCACTGTACGCAAACAGAACAGACACTGGACTCCTAAGGATCAAACCCCTCCTGGCATTATTCCTGCTTCCTGAAGGGTCCCACTTTTCATCTCCATTGCTCAGCCCCTCAGCAAGCTGAGCTGATAGGGACTGCACCACCCAACTCTTAACTGAGTAGAGAGACTGGGAAAGGCGGCAGCCCACAGAATGAAAACTAGTTTGTCGGTGGGGGTGCACCTGGGACACCCCCGTGAAGGAGATCTGCGTTATAGCTGCTGGCTCCAAGGAGGGGGGCTTGAACGCTTCTCAGAAAGGTTATAAAATTCTCAACTCCTCCTTCAAAAATAAAACATTTTACAAGTGAGTCTGAATCCAAATACAACTCTGTAGTGCGCAGGCCTGATGGGGGCAGAGTTGGCTGGGAGAGACGTTTTTGTGCTGCTCATGGGGAATTTACACATGCTCAGGAAGAAAAAAGCCTCCTGTAAGTTTCCAAGATTGTAGGTTTTGCTAAATTACCCCCAACCAACATCTCCCATTGCAAAAACCCACTTCAGCACAGCCTCCCCTTCTGGCACACGCGCTGTATTTCCTTAAAGAAATGTCACTCACTGGCTTCTTGCAGAGCAAAAACAACAGTGGCAATAAAAGCATTTTATGCAGAGACACTGCAGGCCCTCACAGACTTCCTAAGAACAGCTCTAACCCAGGTTCATTTAACCTCAGCTGCTGAAACGGTCCATACTAGTGCTAAGAGGACAAGATGGCACAGATGTGGCTTTATTTTTAAAAAGTGCATTAGAAGGAAAGAGAAAGATTTTTCTCTCTTTTTTTTTACAGAGGGGAGCAGACGAGGAGGCCACCCTAATCAGCCATCTTCCTCCAGATCAATACTGTTTCACCGGATCTGATTATCAGACAGTTAAGTAGTTCCTCTACTCCCCGTACCATAGGATTTAACATACAGGAATTCTTCTAGCAACTTTCACTAGGGGAAATGTACATTCCAAGATCATGGAAAGCTGTTTGCAGACAGAACTGTATTTCCAAGTGATGTTGGGAACCCAAATCCAGGTCACGTGAAATTGCAGGTGATCAGGAAATGGACCCAGAAGAGCACATCTAGACAAACATGTGCAGTAGATGTGTCCCTCCCAGGTTACTCCTGAGCTGGTAGGTAAAAGTGCGCAGTTTGGACACTAGACTTATAAATCAGTGTCCCAGGCACCTGTAGTCATCTTCACTAACAACCAGAAGACCAGCTGGCTTTAAAGAAAGGGCTGCATAGCATTATCCTCACTGACAATTCATGCCAAGAGATGGGAAAATCAAACATATGGTTCAGGACATGAGCTAATCACTGCAGGAGTCGGCAAGAAATTGTTTTCTCCCACACACCACACTGGGGCACTGGCTAGGAATATTGTGGGGATTTCTTTCATGCCTCCCTGTGAAGCATCAGCTGTTGGCTGCGGCTGGAGGCAGCGAAGTGGACACTCAGCCCAGTGGTCTGATCCAATATGGCAATTCCTACCTAGCTTCCTGGAGCTTTGTGCCTGGGTAACGCACCGAGGGACGAGCCTGCCGCCTCGCATCTATCTGGAAGACTGCAATTCAAACCCCACTGCTGCAATACAAAAGAAGAATCAGAACCACGGTCTTAGCAGCCATTGGCTTTATTTCCATGATCGAAGCTTTAGTTCCCGTAGAGAGAGGGTGGAAACGAAAAGGGGACGAGGGGAATTAAAGTAATCTCGAATCACTAAGCAGATTCACATCACCGGATCAATAAGCACCGCTGACAGGGATCACAGGAATGTCGCAACTTTGCCAATAATAAAGCAGCACAAGGAGCCAAAAGAATGCCTTTTCTAAAGCAGCCAAGCATGAAGCAGCGAGACTGGTGAACAGCTGAAAGTGACACCCCGGCTTACTGAGGCCATCACCAGCCGCAGGCCCTATTGTCATTTGCTTTAAGTAATGATAGGCAGAGAGATTTCATTTGTGGGTGTAGGAAGAAGAATGGGTGGAAATAGTCTAGGGCTGAAATAACAAGGCCTAAATTTCATAAGCCAAACCCGCATGCTCCACTCCAAACTAATTCTTTTCTAGGCCAGGAAGAAGAAAGAAAATCAGTGTTAATTTAATCAATTGATCAGCCTATTGATTGCGAAACTGGAGCTGCTAGTTAGCCATGTGCAGTAATGCCCTCAAATCTGAAACCACAAAACACACCATTGATTTCTTCACTTGCTGCTCCAAAGGGGGTGGGGGGGAATATCAAGATGCACTTTCAAAGGAAAAACCAACTTCCCAGTCCAGAGAGAGGATGCAAGTGAATCAGAACACCAGGCATGGAACAGGGATAGTGGTGTCTTGCAAGTTTCAAACTGAAATTAGTTACAGATGCAGTCACGGTGTCTTGTGTAAACTCTATCGATTGGGTAGCTGACAGCCTTAGGAGCCTGGATGCTAGGACAATCAATCGGCCTGCAGTGTCACCTGCCACTTTGCTGAACAGTTGACAATGCAATTATCCAGTGTGGAGGCAGGGAGTTGGCGTGTGTCAAATGCAGTTAGCCACTTTCCGGGCACTACTCGATAATGCGTTTCACCGCCTAGCATAAGAGACGACATGTAGAGACAGGAGCTGTTTAGAGCCATTGAGACCCGCACACGCTTTTTCCTTTAGAAAAATCTCACTGCCCCAGACTTAACAACTGTATTCTAAAATGCTATTAAAATCACGTCAATCAGCTAGTTGGTGGTTAAGGCTGAAGTTTGACCTGAGAGTCCAAGAGGCAGGCTGCAGTTCTAGCAAAACTGCAGATGGTTTGAAAAATTATCAGATGACTGCCTTAGAGCCTGGGAATTTCAAAGCTGGACTGGACAAAGCACTAGAAAAATGGATTGGAGGGAGCAACTGTGTGTGTGCACCAGATGGGACCAGATGAACTTATACTGTATGTCTAACAGCTAGGAAAATAGCAGTTTAAAGGGATGCTGTCAACTTGAAATCTAGTCAATTTCAACAATTGAGTAGTTTCAGGTGTTAGGCCTGCTCCTTGACTCTCCCTGCCAATTTTGGTAGTTTTACAACATTTTCCTTTTTATTTTTAATTAATTTTTCTCCTTCTCTTGTTGCTGTGTGACAGACCCACTCACACACAACAGGGGAACCGGCTGCACTCAAAACACTGTCACATGAGCTGAGCAAATTGAAGGAGACAACATTCTCCCTCCAAATCTCTTCCCAGTTACAGTGATCTTGGGTGTTAAACATGACAGATAAATCATTAGACATTAGTGTTTAGTTGATCATCTCCCTTTAAACAAACACTATACAGCAGTTTGAGCACAAAATTTAGGTTCCCTTAAATTTCCATAAAGACTAAAATTAAACTGAAACTTTTTTTTTTTAAAAAAAAAAGCTAAATGCCATCACAATATAAACAGTCTATTGAAATGTAACCTCTCCTTATGCATTGGGTCACTGACTGAGAACTCCACAATGAAGCTGACTAGACTAATTTCATTACAAAAATTGATGTAAACATACTGAATCAACTGCCGAAGAGTACACTGGACTTTAATATTGTAGGATATGCTTCACCTTGGTTAGAAGAATTGGAAGAAAGACTTAACTTTGCAGTATTCCATTAAAAAGGCATCTAATCAAAGCAAGAGCACTGATCTCACACATTTTGCATAGCATGTTTCATAATGAGTGTTATTAACGTTTGCGAAGTGCTATGTGAGAGCTAAATGTTATTAATATGATGATATATCACTTACTGTGTGTTATATAATGCTGTGTGTGGGTGTATGCTAGGGCTTCGGACAATTCCTAAGCACACCCTCCCCTTATCTTTCTCTGTCCTTCTCATTAAAATCAATCCTTTTAATACTACTGCCTGGCTACTTTATGTCAGAACAGGTTCAATGGCCACTGAACAGCCCTCTCCCTCAACTGCTACACACTAAGAAAACTTTTCCGGGAAAGCTTAACTCTTGCTCCTACAAGGGTCCACAACAAACGGGTCCTTTTCTGCATTCTGAGATCAAGAACCACCTCACGGATGAAGATCTGCCTCTTCCACTCAAGAGCAAATGTCAATGTAAGCAAGCTTCGGACTTTTCCATCACTTGGAGCAGCGCAAAGACAAATATCATTTTACACAGCAAAGCTGGAGTTCCGGTGTGAAGCTGCGTTAAGAACTGCGTCCCTGGAAAGAGCGTGCACTGGGGATGGGTACGTATAAAGAACCAGTGCAGCGCATAGAACAATACAACAGATCCTTGCCCAGAAGAACTTAAGAGTCTTAGACAAAAGCAAAGATGACAAAAGTAGTTTGGGAGGGCAAGGGTTGTAACAGTGAAAGATCCTGAGAATTGTGTACGTGGACATTTTAATTGAGGGGCAAAGCCAAGAGGGAGGTTGGCATGGAAAAAAGTGACAGAGAGAAAGACATTTCAAGTGAGGATCTGGAGAGAGGGACAGATTAAAGACTTCATACCCCTCCCGGCACTCTTCTGCTGGTGACTCTTGCATCTGACTTCAAGTTCACTCTACTCTCTCTACGGGTATCCTGTCTAGTCAGTGCAGAAACGGGGATAACACTATTGGTTACTAATTCATTCATCCAGAGGGCTCTGAAGACACTACAGACACCTTCCATTTCCTGGTCAGTCTCCTGGGAAATTTCACTCCTTCACCACTCACACACTAGCAACGTCACTGCCAAGTCTCTCTAAATGTATTGCCCTGCTTCCTCTCTCTTTGGCTTGACCTTAACTGCAACTTTAACTTGTTGGGACAGATGGAAGGAGGCAGGGTTTTATCATCTTTGCAAGCTCCTCTGTTTTGCCTGGTTTGGTTTTGGTTGAGATTGAAGAAGCTGCTGATTGCTGGATGGGATGTAGGTCAGGCATTGGAAGTGCTAACCCCAGCTCTGCATGCATGACACAGGGGAAGTCATTGCTGTGTGCCTCAGTTTACTCATCTGTAAAACATCAATGATAAGCACTTCAGCGAGATGTTGTGAAACTCAAATGTTCTAAAGCATTTTTTTTACCACAGCATCTCAGAAGGTCAAGAGATTCAGATTTTCTCTTTGATTTTGGAGCCTGCCCTCAGACTCCATTCTAATTTAAAACCATCAGCTATGGAGCTACCAGACAGGTGCTGAGTGGTGGTGTTCAGTCATCTGCTTTATGGTTCACCTCAGCCCCCACCTGCGTCCATCTGGAGTGCGAGATGATTTGGGTGGAGACCTCATCTTCACATTGTTTGCACTCTTCTAGTACAATGCACGTTTAAACAAAGCACCGGCTGGGGAGGAGCCCACAGCTACTGTAACCGCGCTTCCCCTCGTTTCCAGACAAGCAGATCAGCATTTGTTGCAAAAAGGCTGTCCTAACGACATTTGCTGAAGCATGTCTTGGTATGGCGAGGACTGGCCGAGAGCTGACAGTGGGACTGCAGCCATCTGCTGGAAACTTTCAGGCATTTGTATTTTAATAAGTTCCACCTTTCAAGCAGCTGCACTGATTGCATGCGACACAAGAGCCAAAGCAAATGAGCACCCGGGAGTGACTTTGGTTTGTCACAGTGTATCAGGCTTCATTCAAGCCCCCTGCATACACTAACTGATGCTGTTCTCAGGGAGGAGACCTGTACCGCCTATGGGGGCGGGCTCCTCTCTTCTCTTCTCTTCTCTTCTTAAGGACATTACTGGAGCTGGCTATAAATCCTGTGCCATCTCAGAAGGGGGGAAACAAAGAGAAACTCAAGAATTAAATACTCCCTATGGGTTTCCCCTCAGAGTCTTGCAATCTGTCTTGGTCAGGTTCCTGTCTGGTTGATCTTCGTTAGAAAGTACCTGTCCCTGAAAATGTCTTGCTTACCGTTTTAATGAATTCAAAGGCTTCCCCCCTACGTTATTTTCTAGGCAACTGATCTGCTTGAGGAAAAGAAATCCATAAAAGCCCTGGGTGAGCGGCTCACTGCTGTGCTCATCGGCAGGGTTGGGGAAAACGGGCAGGTTGAGAGAACTTAGCTACAATTCTTCAATTCGTTCATATCTAAAGAGGACAGCAATCTCTGTTCTATCAGACAGGGCGGTTCGTAGTTTAAATGGTACTTGCTGCTAGCTTGCTTTTCCTGTCTCTGTCTCTCTCTTTGAAGTTGACTGGACAGCTTCCTCAAGCTGGCGTTATCACTCCCTCTAACCACTCTTGGCAGGCAATCTAATTCCCCCTGAAAAGGTCACCGCCATTTTAACTGCCTTTCAATCACATTAAGCACGCTGCCGCTCCTGCTCAGAGCACTGCGCCTGCAGCTCTCCTGGCTGAGGTGCGATCGATAAACTGACATACCGTCCCCCCCCTCCCTGGCCAGCATCCCCAATCGCTCTCCACCTTCCGCCCTGATCCTCCCCCCTCAGACAAACCCCTTGTGCTGAGGAATGACAAGAGATGCCAATTGACCAACCCCACCAAAAAATGACAGGCGCTGCTAACCCATCACTTCCTGATCGACTTGCCCCATCTGCTAAAAAAGGGTGGGGGTATGTCCCTCTCCCATAGAGCTACAGGAACGGTGACTTCCAGAGGACAGTTTGCTCGGGCATCAGTCCAGGCACCTTTGAAGCTGCTACAAAGAACCAGTCTCCCTCAAGCTTCCCTTAATGCAATCATTACTGTTATCTCTCTCGCTCGCTCTCTTTTTCCCCCCGTTACCAGTTGTGTGTTCCACCCATCGATCCTTGTGTAAGACACTGTTTTAAGTCTGCTTTCCTTTTGACTGCGTTAAGCCGTTTAAGAGACGACAGCGGCCTCTATCAGTGCGAAGCTGATGCGATTCTTTTCAGATAAAGCACTTTTTTCCTCTCCCCGCTTTTCAAGTAACACACACACACAAAGAGACACTGAATGTTTCAGAGAAAAAACCCTTTTGAACTTCCCTTAGGAAATCTTTAAAGGGATAACTTTGCAGTGTAAACACTTGGGGTAATGTGCATCCATTCTGAAGAGGAACAGAAAAACTGAGAGTTAAAAAATCAGAGAGGGAAACACTCAGTGCTTTCACATGCTGAGCTTTGGCTGTTGCCTACATACAGGCTGGCTCAAAGCTTATTAGACCCAGATTGCGTGAAATAATCCCTTGTAACAAAGGGCAACAGAAATCGAAGATGTAAATGACTAATGCAAGAACCTTCTCCCATTGATCAGAGTGAGGTAAACAGATGCGTAGTCAATGCTAGGATAGTTCAAAACAAGTTTTCGTCCCATGACATTAGGGATGAGATCTCCTGATATTGGGCAAAGTCTCTTACCACGGTATCACACGCTGCACTTCAGGAACACACGTTAAGGCACCATTACTGCTGGGGGGAGATGGTGTTATACCTCTTCTGCGGCTTCACTACGATGATCTCTATTTAATCTCTCACTAACAGCAAGGACCTGATTAAAAATAGCATCTGGCAGATGTTGCACATTTGTGCATGTCCCCCCACTACTCTGAGGATGCAGAGGGAGGGGACAAAAGGAGAAAGAAGGCTGCCCTCCCTGTCCAAGGCAGATTCCTAGTTTAAACAAAGATCTCTCATCTGACTTGGCCCCTGTAAGAAGAAAAAGAACCAGAATCCTCTTAACTGTTACCATTCTATATTCATACAAGACAACAGTACCAGGTTTTAACAAACAGGTTTAGTGACGACAACTGCCAGGGTTTTAAAAAATGCGAAAGCAGCTAAAAACACCAACGAATCCCTAAACGAAATGTCCACCTCCCTCTCCAAGGCCAGAGCGCCAGTGTGCTGACTGTAACACCGCAACAATCATGTCACTGTTACCCTCTCCTGGGCTTCGGTTTGCTTTTTCCACCTGTTGTTTCTGGGCATACGTTCAGCTCTTTGGGGCAGGGATGGTCTTGATTCCATGTGTGCCCAGTGTCTAGGGCAATGGGACCTGATTGGGAGCCACAGACACTACAACACTAGCAGTGTACAACCTACAGAGGAGTCCAATTCTCAAGGACAGCCTCTCCAATCACAGATGAGACGATTCCCAGTCAGGTTTTGGAAAGAGCAAGAGGTCTGGCCCAGGAATCGGCACAGACAATATGACTATCCAAAGATGCTAACAGCTTAGTACTCAGCTCCTAGACAGAAAAGCTGTGCAGACCGGCCCTAGGGGGGTTCAGTCACACTTGCCTTGTGGTATTTTCTGCAAAAAGCAGAAAAATCTGGAATAGGAACATAAGAAGGGCCATTCTGGGTCAAACCAATGGTCCATCTAGCCCAGTATCCTGTCTTCCGGCAGCGGAGAATGTCAGATGCCCCAGAAGGAATGAACAGAACAGTGCAGTTATCAAGTGATCCATCCCCTGTTGTCCATTCCCAGCTTCCAGCAGTCAGAGGTTTGGGACAGCCGGGGCATGGTTTTGCATCCCTGTCCATCCTGGCTAATAGCCATTGATGGACTTGTCCTCCATGAACTTATTGAATTCTTTTTTGAACTTAGTTATACTTTAGGTCTTCACAACACCCTGTGGCAACGAAGCGGTACTTGCTTTTGTTTTAAACCTGCTGCCTATTCATTTCATTGGGTGGCCCGCCTTGGGTTATGTAAAGGGGTAAATAACATTTCCCTATCATTTTCTCCAGAGCAGTCACGATTTTATAGACCTCTGTCATAGCCTCTCCTTTAGTCTCTCTCTTTCCAAGTCTGAACTCTCCTCTCTGCACCTTCCCCAATTCTAATATACCTAATGGTTCCCAACGCTCATTAGCTTTTGGCTGCCATTGTCCACTGTGCTGATCTTTTCAGAGAATTATCCACAATGATTCCAACATCTTTCTTGAGAGGTAATGGCTAATTTAGATCCCATCATTTTGTATGTATAGTTGGGATTGTTTTCCAATATGCATTACTTTGCATTTATCAATACTGAATTTTATCAGCCATTTTGTTGCCCTATGACCCAGTTTTGTGAGAGTCGTTTGTAACTCTCTGCAGTCCGTTTTGGACTTAACTATCTTGAATAGGTTTATCCCATGTGCAAATTTTGCCACCTCCCTGTTTGCCCCATTTTCCAGGTCATTTATGAATACACTGCACTGGTCCCAGTACAGATCCCTGGGGACCCGCTATTTACCCCTCTCCATTGTGAAAACAGACCGCTTATTCCAGTGGTTCTCAAACTTTTTGTATTGGTGACCCCTTTCAGACACCAGGCCTCTGAGCACGACCCCTCTTGGGGCTTGGAGCCAGCAGCCCCCTGGGACAAGGGCTGGGCTTGTGGGGGTGATGGCAGCTGGCAGGGGCCAGGGTCGGCTGGCGGCAGCAGCGGCTCGCGACCCCCACTTTGAGACCAATGGCTTATTCCTGGCCTTTGTTTCTTATCTTTTAATCGGTTACTGTTCTATAAAAGGACCTTCCTTCTTACCTCATGACTCCTACTTTGCAGAAGAGCCTTTGACGAAAGACCTTCTCAAAGGCTTGCTGAAAGTCCAGTACTCTGTATCCACTGGATCGCCCATGTCCACACGCTTGTTGACCCCTCTCAAAGAATTCTAATAGATATGTAAAGGGAAATCATGCCTCACCAAAGCAGAGTTGACTCTTCTCCAACATACTGTGTGTCTTCATACTTCACACAACATACTTCATCTATGTGTCTGATCATTTTGTTCTTTACTATAGTTTCAACCAATTTGCTGGGTACTGAAGTCAGCTTACTGGCTTGAAATTGCCAGGATTGTCTCTGGAGCCTTTTTTAAAAATACATGTTACATTAGCTACCCTCCAGTCACATGGTAGAGAGGCTGATTTAAGTGACTGTGGTTCTGTAATTTCATATTTGAGTTTCCTCAGAACTCTTGGGTGATAGCATCTAGTTGTGGTGACTTATTACTTTTTAATTGATCAGTGTGTTCCAAACCCTCCTCTACTGACACCTCAACCTGGGACAGTTCCTCAGATGTGTCACCTAACAAGAATGGCTCAGATGTGGGGATCTCCCTTCTATCCTCTGCAGTGAAGGCTGATGCAAAGAATTCAGTTAGCTTCTCTGCAATGGCCTTGTCTTCCTTGAGTGCTCCATTAGCACCTCGATCATCCAGTAGCTCCACTGACTGTTTAGCAGCATTCCTGCTTCTGAGATACTTAAACAATTTTTTTGCTGTTAAATTTTTGTCCTTAGCGAGTTGCTCTTCAAATGCTTTCTTGGCCTGCCTTATTACTCTTTTACACTTGACTTGCCAGTGTTTATGCTCTTGCACATCTAAAGAGCATGATCACTGACGTGATTTTTGTACATTCTGACCAAAAAAAAACAATAAAAGGCTCTGAATCGTTCCCCCAGTTTGGGGATGGTATTGCAATACTGCCTGCTAGATCTCAGCTGGAACTGCACAATAAAGGCTGGCCACAGTCTCCTACCCCCCCCCCCCCGGGCTGTGACATCTCCTCAGAGCAACACACTATTAAAAGGGAAATTGATGAGACACATGGACATCTATTCTCCCTCCAGTTTTATGCATTTCTCCATGTCATCTCTCTAGACAATAGCAACGTCCATGTAGCCTAGCAAAGTCTGTTTGGCATTAAAAAGGCCTTTGATTTCCACATCATTGCTCCTTCTCAGCTAAGGGAATAGGGCCAAATATGGGGTCTGGAGTGGGAAAGGTTAATAACAGTGCATGAAGCACTTTTTATCATTACAGACCAGCTCCAAAATGCTGCACCATGCTGCTGGGATACAAATCAGGAGCCCTTTGTCCCAGAAAGGAGGCGTCGACATTAATAAGGGAGAGGAAAAGGCGAGTTACATTTAGTTCCCCTGAAACCACACAGAGCAGGTCTATCAAAGGAAGCCTCAGCACACTGGCAGTCAGAGGACAGGCATGCAAGAGGAGCTTGGGGCCCAGACAGGAGGGAAAGGCTTACATCACTTGCAACTTGTTTCAGCCTAAGGAAAACATGCTCCCCCTTTCAGGGGCTGGTCCAAGCCAGGATTGCCTAGGTCATGGATAACCAGCTGGCACAGCGCAGGCAGGTTCTGGGCAAGAGAACTGGTGGTAAAACATTCCCCTGCTGAGTGGAGAACACGTCTCCACTTTTCACGAGAGACACGCAGAGAAGACAGACTCTAGGTGGGATCTGCTGAGTCTGAGGAGGGAGGGAATGTGCGGTATTGCGGGGATCCCTGCCCCTCTCTGACGGGAGAATTCTTTCAGCCATGGAAGACAAGAGGTTTCTCCTTCACAGAGAGAGGAGACATCAGAATGGAAAGTCTCTTGTCCTCAGCCTGGCCTTTTGGTAAGAACCAGATGGCTGGAAACGGAGTCCACAATCGATGGGTCCACTGGTGACTAATGTGATCCTGTGAAATATTCCCTGCTTGATTCCTATCATATCTAGTGACGATCCCCCAGCCACCTTCTGTGCTCTTGTACCAATCAGCCTCCCCCTCCGCCCCCAAACACAGGTGGCAAGGTTCTCCAGAGAGCACACAGAAACCCTGCATTCACTTGTGACAAAGAGTCCTGTGGCACCTTAAAGACTAACTAAAATTTTTTTTTAGAGCATAAGCTTTCGTGGGCTAATACCCACTTCGTTGGATGCAGACAGTGGAAGTATCCAGAAGCAGGTATAAATAGGTAGACAAGAACCAGGTGGGAGATAACAAGGTTAGTCCAATCAGGCTGAACCAGCTTGTTATCTCTAATCAGGGAGGGTGAGGTGTTCCTCTAGCAGCTGAACTGGAGGTGTGAATAGCGAGAGAAGAGAAGCTGCTTTTGTAGTTAGCTAGCCATTCAAAATCTCTATTCAGTCCCAAATTGATTGTGTCAAATTTGCAAATGAATTGCAGCTCTGCAGTCTCTCTTTGCAGTCTGGACTTGAAGTTTTTTTGCTGCAAAATGCTGACCTTTAAATCTTCTATGGTGTGTCCGGTGAGGTTGAAGTGTTCTCCTACAGGTTTTTGAATATTGCCATTCCTGATATCTGATTTGTGTCCATTTATCCTTTTTCGTAGGGACTGTCCAGTTTGGCCGATGTACATAGCAGAGGGACATTGCTGGCACATAATGGCATATATTACATTGGTAGATGTGCAGGTGAATGAACCAGTGATGGTGTGGCTGATCTGGTTTGGTCCTGTGATGGTGTTGCTGGTGTAGATGTGTGGGCAGAGTTGGCATCGAGGTTTATTGCATGGATTGGTTCCTGAGTTAAGAGTTATTATGGCGCGGTGTGCTGTTGCTGGTGAGAATATGCTTGAGGTTGGCAGGTTGTCTGTAGGCCAGGACTGGCCTGCTACCCAAGGCCTGTGAAAGTGAGGGATTGTTGTCCAGGATGGGTTGTAGATCACTGATGATGCGTTGGAGAGGCTTTAACTGAGGACTGTAGGTGATGGCCAGTGGTGTTCTGTTGTTTTCTTTCTTGGGCTTGTCTTGCAGCAGCAGGCTTCTGGGTACACATCTGGCTCTGTTGATCTGTGTCCTTATTTCCTTGTGCGGGTATTGTAGTATTGAGAAAGCTTGGTGGAGATCTTGTAGGTGTTGGTCTCTGTCTGAGGGGTTGGAGCAAATACGATTGTACCTCAGTGCTTGGCTGTAGACAATGGATCGTGTGGTGTGCCCGGGGTGGAAGCTGGTGGCATGAAGGTAGGCATAGCTGTCGGTAGGTTTTCGGTATAGGGTGGTGTTGATGTGGCCATCATTAATTTGCACCGTGGTGTCCAGGACGTGGACCTCCTGTGTAGACTGGTCCAGGCTGAGGTGGATGGTGGGGTGGAAGCTGTTGAAATCATGGTGGAATTCTTCCAGAGTTTCTTTCCCATGGGAAAGAAACTCTTTGCATTCTTTGCATTCACTTGGAGGATGAACTGCAACATGGGACGTTATGAGCATATCTGCGTTTGGAAGAGTGCATGCACGCTAGACGTGGCCCTCTACCGGGATAAGAGCACGGCCTTCGTTACTGCTGTGAGTTGGTGAACCTCTAACCAATTCATACAACGGAGCTATCGCTTTCTAAGAACCCTGTGCAGCTGACCCAGCTACAAAGAGAACAATGAGCACGGACCCTGCACGGTCATGAAGTTTAATCACATGGGCTCTAGAGCTCCCTCCCAACCTGCAGCATCATTTGAAATACTGTCCCAGCGACTGGGGCGGGACTGAAAGGTTAATACGACACTCCAGTTAATTAGCCAGGAGGACTGGGAATATTATCGAGTAAGGTGACGCAGCGATAGTGTCAGGGGCCAAGTGATGGATCCTACCCTGCTCACCAAAAGTGCCCACAGGAGCCGGAGTGGTTGAAGAGGTGAGGTTACACAAGCACAGAGGGGCAGGAAATAGGGCAGATTGGTCATTGCTCATTTGAGGTAAGAGAATAATCAATACTGTAGCACTGACTGGACCACAGGAACAGACCAGCATCCTGTGCCCTGTACTACTGATGCCAATAGTTATGTTAATGAACAAAATCTAACACACACTGCACCACATTTCTAGAGCGCAACCTGTAGGCCTGTGAGGAAGCAGATGAAGCTGTGGGTTTCCAACAATTACTTCCAGGAGTCAGGAGTGTGTAGCATTGCCTTCGCCAGACACACTGAGAAGCTGCCCCTAGCTGCTACTTGACCTCTGCCTTCCAGAGCAGCTGCTCCTCTACTCCAGAGTTGCAACTCAATTCCAGAGGAAGGCAAAAGTAGATCAGGAGTACCAGGGCCTCACTTAACAGCCTGTAGGTGCTTGGGCTTGTAGGTCTGACACGTTCCCTTGAGAGTCTCTCCCCGTAAGACATTTGAAATTAAACTCCAAGCTGATGTATGAAGAGACAGCGTCCCCTCCTCTTTATCGAATGGCCAGAGCTCTCATTAGGGCTGTGTGTGTGAGACTCTCTCCTTAGCAAGGGCAGTCCACACCAGAGAAGAGTTTAGTAAATCCTGCTGTTGGAGGCCAAAGGGCTGAGTGTAAGAAAGAGACCAGGTTCCAGCTACAATTACATTCACCAGAAAAGCTCACACAAGGTCACATTTTGCTATAACTCTCTCTCTGCTCTGTAACTGGTTTCCTGTCACTGGGGAAGAAACAGAAGAAGGAGGGAAAATAAAATGTGTTTGTCTGGGAGCCCTGAGGGCCTGCAGCGCTGGAGGTACACAGCAGGTTGCTGGATTCTCATTTATCAACCTTAAAAGGGATGGAGTGATAAATGCATAACCGGCCCTTTAATATTTTATGCAGGTGCTAAAGCGACTTCGCTGTCACCTTCAATACATCACCAGCGGCTGATAAACCAGCTTTCGTCACTCCAGGCTGGGAATTTTTACCATTTTATCTCTCTCTCCTCCCCACCCTTCAAATGTAGCCATTTATTTCTTAATGTGTGCAAACAAGGAACTGATTCCTTCCCAAATGATCTTCCTAATCAATCCCCCTACGTGGCTACATTTCCTGAATACTAAGAAAAGCAATTATTCTGTATTTAAGAGCAGTACAAAATGTTACTCCTATTTTCCCTGGTGTGGTAAGATCTGAAATCACTCCTGCGTAGTGCTGGCAAAACTTGAAGTTCCCGCCCGCCTTGAAAGGCAACACTGTGGGTGTTCACGCAGCCTGAACCCCTCCCTCTAAGGAGAGGTGACTGATTCAACACACACTTTTAAAACACAGCAGAATTGTCCCCTATGCATCTCAGATGTGCCTCAAGTCTGGGCGCCCCAAAACGCCACTGTACCTCGGAATCCCCCCTCCAGGAGGGTGGTGGCACGTATCCTCTTCTGCCCACACCACTCGTATTCCTCAAAGCGATTGCCGTTCTCATTCTCGATGTCCACAGAGTCATCCTCGGTCATGCACGAGCCTTCTCTCTGTGCCAGGCAGAGGGTACAGAGAGTAAGACACCCTAAACACTCTTGGGGGCCAGGACTCCTCCCACTGGGAGCTAGATCAGGAGAGGATAGCAGCAGCTGCTTCCCCACAATGAACCTGATCCTGAGAGTGATCAGGACACCTTAGGATCAAGGATCCTGTTTTACATAGGGACACTTCAGCTTTAGTTCCCAGGACAATCCTGGCATGGGTCTAAATGCAACCCATCTGGCACCATCCCAGTTGGTGAGCTGCTGCCCTGGAACTAAAACCGGCACACGCCCTTGGTCCAGGAGCACTGAGTTGCTCCCTCAGCAGGGCCAGAAGCAGAAGGATTTCTCAGGACACCTGGCTCAGGAAGGCCAGTCAGAAAACAGTTCTTTTAAAACACGCTTCACCTGGGACACTCTTACTGGGTGTTTGTAAAGCACCCATGACTGGCAGAAACAGGGAGCTACAAAAAGCCCAAAATGCCCGCTCTCCCCGTTGCGGCACGTCTATAGGGTTTACTCCTCTCTCCTCCTCAGTCTTTGGGAAGCCTGACGAAGAGCCAGGGCTTACAGTCCCATGGGAAGGCGGCAGAGGAGTTTTTAGAGACCCGAACTCATGGTGTGCAATGCTCAGGTGGCATTTTTAACAAATCTCTTTTAAAAGGGCAACATCAGAATGGCCGTAAAGGCAGAGAACAGAAAAGAAGAACTCTTGCTGTGCTAGGCAGGAATCTTAACACAGCACACAAGGCTTCAGATGGCCAAATACCAGCAGAGTTTGGTCTATTAAACTGGAGTTCATTAACACAGCATGGGGACATGAAAAAACCAAGTGTCTAGCATGAGGCAGGCAGGAACCTACATGGAGCAGTCTCCCAGGCAGGAGATGACTGCAGCTCCCAGGCAGTGCACCCCGTGCCCTGGCCTTCAACCCAACAGAGTTGGTTTCTGCCCTGGGCAGGAAGGGCAGCGGCAGAGAGAGAAGGGAGAAGGAAATGGCAGCAGGTCGTCCTGCTGCGCCTCTACCTTTGCAAGGCATTGTTCCACATGTCTACTCATCTCCTCCTCGGATCCTGACAGAGGCCGGCTGCAGAGGGGACATACCTGCCCTTCGTCTTGCTTCCTCCGTTTCATTTTCCCAATCCGAGCTGCATGGAGAGACCGGGGAGAGAAGAAAAAACACATCACCAAGCGCCTCTCCCCTGCCTTCCTCCCCAGCAATAAACTCCCTCCCAAAGGCTGTATGGACCTGGGAACACTGATTCACTGACTTTAAGACGACCAGAAGGGACAATTATGATCACTCAGTCTGACTTCCTGAATAGCACTGAGCACAGAATTTCCCCCCACACTTCCTGCATCAAGCCCACATCCAGGAGCTGAGCTAGAGCATGTTTTTTAGAAAGACGTCCAGACGTGATGTAATGACTATGTGATGGAGAACCCACCATGCCCCTAGCTCTTCCAGTGGCAATCACCGTGACTTATGCTAGAGAATTAAAGAACTGGAGGGTTACAGCAGAAACCGGGTACACAGAAGTTGAGAGAGTAGCCTGCTATGTATAAATAACAGTACAGAAAAAAACAAGGGAGTGAGGGTGATGGACAATACTGCAAAGACAGATAAAACTGAGAAAAAAACAGCAAGGGAATACCTAGACTGAGGAAGTAAGCCAGGTAGATAACAATATGAGTGAAGAAATGTGTGATCAAGACGTGCCAAGGAAACATAATCCATTCAGGAAAATGAGTGCTGCGTGCCAATGCAGCATGTATACGGCATGGAACATGACAAACACGGATAAGGGTGATAAGTGATCTGTTAGGGAACATGAGGATGGCGTATGTGTGAAGGTAAGAAAGCATAAAAGGGTATAAAAGAATGTGGACTGTCTGATGACGATGACAACATTCTACCAGTGTCCTAAGATGGGGTAACTAATCACTGCCCTATCCTGCTCTGTTTTACGTATGCTTGATTGAGGTCGTGATAGTATCCCCAAAATTATTTTAATAAAGCTTTAAATTGATGAATAATTGGGTGTGGACAGTGATTTTCAACCAATAGTTACAAATTCACACCTTGTTTTCTAGCCTGGGCAATCTGGTGGCTGGACCTTGTTCTGATAGATCAAAGAGCCTGCTGCTATCAGAAATTGCCTCTGCAAGTACGTACTCGCTCAGAACCCTACAAGGCTAGAGGTTTAGTTGCCTAAGGTGTCCTGCTTAAGTTACACAACAGTCACTGTCAACATCTCATGCTCCCATGCATGCCTGAATATCCCTTCCTAGAATCTCAGATACAGGTAGGTGTGACATGCACAGGCAGTTTGGTTTTGGACGAAAGAAAGATATTCTGCACCCCACGACAGGGCTTTTAGTCTCCCTGGTTCTTAATCTGATTTGCATTTGTGTTATTTTTATTTAAAGTACATCCAAGCCATGTAGAGAAAAATTGGAAGCGGCACACAAGAGAGCAATCTGGGAGAAAGCCACAGAGTCATGCTGATTAGGAAAAGCAGCCGAGAGAGCCTGTTACTTAATCCAATCTCTGGTTAATTTGAGCCATCGTTAAACATGATCAAAACATCTGGAATCAAATCATTTGCATTAAAAAGAACTTCTGTCCTTTATTATGATGGCTTTAGGCAGGTATTACTGGATAACTCAATCACTGGCTGGAGAAAAGTCTCTGTTTAATTAACAAGGAAGGTCAAAATTCTGAATACGAGACAAGTAAGAGCCTAAGGAAAGCCCATGTGGTAATGAGAGATGACACCACTGGAAAGTTGTGTCAGTCAGATTGTTATTGACATTGTAAGCACTACCACGTGCTCTGAAAGCGGAGATGTTCATGCCAGCGTCTGCATGGATAACTTCATCAATGGTTTAAAACTTTTATTAAAACTAATGTTAAAAATGAAACAACCAAAGCAAGAAGGGGAAGGTGCTGCAGATCTAGGTGGACAACAAAGCAGGAATTGTCACCCATCCACATATCCATCTCACAGAATGAGCTAAACTAAAATAGCCAAACTGGGGCTGTAAAATTCCTGATCTTTCTAGTAGGGCTTTCTTAGTTTGCCTGGACAAACCTACCCCTGTATCTGGGTGCCCCACTTACAGAGCTCTGGGCCAGAAACATTAACTGCACTCCACAAGTTAGGACAGAATCAGAGTCCCTCAAACCTATTCCCTGGTAAAAACTTCTTTCCAAAAGTCCTCTCCTTGCTCCTGGCATTGCTAAAGGAGATTTGGAGCTGTAGCTGCCTCTGCACAGAGTACCATCTAGCAGCCTGGAAACTACAATGGAAGTCCTCCACGGACCTGATCCTGTTTACAATGAGGATGTTCCTTAAGCTAATTCACACTGGTTTCAGCAAAGGTCTAAAATCCATCCACCCCTGCCTGCTCCAGAATCCTATCCATCTGCTACAGTGGGGTGTATCTCACATTGGCAAGGGATATTGACAGGCTAACAACATGCCTGCCTCTCAATATAAGCTTCAGACGCTTCAACATTTCAGGGGGAGAGCACTCCTTGAGTTTCAGCATCTGTTTTGTCTGCTCTAAACCAGATGTTTCACTCACTGTTATCACCTCCTTCCTCCCAATGGAAACTAGTATTTTAAAGTCAGCTTTGCCCAGAGAAGTGACTCTAATAAGGCACCACAGGGCCTTATTTATGATCTCAATAAGTCCAGATCAACTCTGCTCCAGTCCTAAATAAATCAGTGTTTTTTTTCTGCCTGCTTTGCAAACTCCACCTGGGGTCTGAGAGTCAAGCAGGGCACGCTCTAGCTCACACTTCTTCATCCGTAAGAGAGATTTTTGCAATCCTGGTTAGGTTTTTTGGGACCATATTCCATGCAGATTAGAATCTAGCTCCCTCTCCCATAGCTCTGCAGAGGCAAAACAGTTAACAGGGATAGAAATAAAGAGCACGAACTTAGTATAGTCAGGGGCTTGTGACTACACATGCAGATTAGTTAAGGAAAACAATAATCAGTAGTCATATATAAATAACTTCGCTCCAATGAGATCCCCAGATTGCTAAGCACTGTGCACATACCGGCATCATTCCTCTGTCCCATCCACCTTCACTTTTTTAAAAACAGTAGGGAAACGGAGGCATGGAAGAGTTAAAAGCATCCTTGCAAGTTTCTCCTGGCCCAATCACCCTAGGGAAACAAATCTGTTTGCTGGGCAAGTTGAAAGTTATTTAATATCATTCATTATCCAACTGAGGCATTAACAATCTACCTAACAGGAGGCAGGCAGGCAGTGTGTGACTCTGGGCTGGTAAATTAACACAGCCTCGCAAAGTGGTCATGAGAAAGTGTCTTGGGGCAGGTGGAGTCAGCAGCAAGACTGGGAGCCGGAACCCAGGTCTCTCCTAGCTAACAGTCTGCACCCACCCCAGTCTGCCCACTCCCTAGCAGAGACAAGCGCTCTTTTCCTTTACATTATAGTGCCATGAGTGAAACAGCCACTGGAGGAAAGAGGTGCTGAAACCAAATTCCTCTGCCATTTCCGTTCTGTGGTCATTAGCAGCGGCATGGTGCTGCTGGAAGTGAACGGTGCCGCTGGTGAGGGTTCAGAGCAAAAGGGAATGCTGCATCCTAGAAAGCACAAAGCAAGCAGCCTTTTCTATACACGTCAAGGAGCTCAGCAATCACTTCCAATCAGTGTGGAAGGGACAGAGCGGCCCCAAAGGCAGGGGGTGATTGTGGAGCTGTCCCGAAGGGGAACAGCTCAAAAGAACAAGCAAGTGAGACCACAGTATTGTTAATTAGTGCCGATAGATGTAATCATTTCTAATTAGCTCACTAATCCCTCTCCCCCATGCTCCTGTCGCAAGAGCAAAGAGGGGGGCCAGCGGTTTTTTCTGTCCCTAAGCCAGTAAAATAAAAGCACCGAAATCCTGCGGTAAGCGAGAGAATGGAGGATTTCACTCAAGAGCCCGAGTGCTATTGAGGTGTGTTTAGAGAAGAAGCAGCCTCATTTCAGTCTCTGATTGAACAAAGCCTCTCCGGTTATTATTCAAGACTTCTACCAAGAAGCGAGGAGTTCACGAATTTTTATTAGTACTAATAATTATTATTAGGTTGTCAGAGGGCTTTTCAGCACCATCGTGGCCGCAATTTTAACTGATGTGCTTGATCAGCATTACCCCAGACTAGACCACTCATGCTGCTGCTGAGCTTCTCACCTCTGTGGCGCTAACAACCGATCAGTTTGCCCTTTCACAGCAGGCGTACATAGCACCTCAGTACAACCACTCTCCAAGGGAGCCAACAGACACATCCAGGAGCAGAGACAAGGGCACGTCTGACATTTGTTCTCAGGTGGACTAGGACTACCCAGCTGCTGGACTGGGAGCCTGTCCCAGGAAGATAATTCCTGCCCTGCTGGTCCCAGAAGTGAGAGCGCTTCAGCAGTTTGGGGATTAGCAGGCCACGGCACATGGGCAAGCAAGTGGAATAGCGGAGGAACTGAAGCCTTAGCCCTCTGCTAGAGAGGGGGTGAGGTCAGGCCTTTGGATCAGCCCCCAGAGGCAACATAAGCAGGTGGAGTTGCTGCCAGTGCGCAAAGGAGAACCAAAGACCATTGCTTGCTAATATCAGCTCTGGGCACAGATAAAGGCCTCTGGGAGAGTGCTGGATTCCAAAGTGCTGTTGCTATTACTGTAGAAGCTGCATCACGCTCAGTTCATGCCCCTCCACATGTTACACTAGACCCCCACTCACTTCAAACAACTGGAACGTGTGCTCCAGCACCTCTTTCAAAATCGCTTGCACCTTGGCGATCCATGGTAGCGAGGGACGCTGGGCAGGTGAACTGCATCTTTCTGTAACAGAGTCTCCCAGATCAGTGGCTGCTCCTCTCCTGGCCTAAACATTCCTAGTCACTTCTGATCATATCTCCCACAAAGCGTCTCAGCTGGAGGGTGAAGCGAGTGACCTGGTTTTAATTTTCACTACTACCTTTGTAAGATCCTCAGTATCAGAGAACCTCCTGTAACAAGAGGGGCAAGGGGAGTGTGTGTATGTGTGTGGGGGGGTGTAAAGACCAGCATATTATTTATATATCACATCATCGATATATATTTATCACACCACGTACATTAATAAGCACTAAACACACAATATCAATATAACATGACATCGTATATGTATTTCTACCTGTTCCATGGCCTGAACTAGTCTGTGTCTTTCTATATCCTGTTCACTTATGCTAAGTATCCCATAACACTTTGCAATGATGATGTCAGCTTTGGCATTAGAAAACAGAAAAGTTGTCAAAGGCAAAATACATTAACCTTCTGTGCCGATATAAGCTGGGGAGGGGCTTTCACAGGCCAGCACCTGGAACGCTAGTATCCAAAATAATGATAAGGAAGATACAGAACAACAAGTTAAGGAACTCACATGTACTGGGGGTTGGATTTTAGTGATGTGTAAAGAGTTTTGTAACTTGTAGAATTATCCTATAAATATGACCAGTTGAAACATGTAACTTTGGGAGCATACCTGCATAAGGTGAATTTAACAATGCAATAGCAGGAAGATAGCTTCCCAGAAGCTGGTATTGTATTGAACCTTTCTTCCTGTATGATAGTATTATTGCCTTTTAGCAATAAACCTGAGGATACTGGTTATTTGGCTTCTTGTATATATTTCATAACGAATTAAAGTGCAGTCAAGCGACTGTGTACAGAATTTATCAACAACCAGGGGAAGATCTAGCCTACGTGAGAAGCCAAAGTGATGTGCACTATGTAAAACATTAAAATACAAAGTGCTAAAGAAGATCAGTGGTACTTTGGGTGGTCTGAGGGTTCACTGAGAGCAGACCGAATTGGCAGCAGTTACTTAGGACACACTACTATAGCCCAAACAAACCAAGTACAGATACTGTCATTTTTAAAGAAATCCTATATTCTCTCCCTTAGTTTCACTGGGTTGTCATTTTTCGCCCTGCTAATGGCAGCTTCAGCCCTCAAACCGACACTGTTCAGTGGCGCTGCATGCAGGTGCAGAAGACCATGCACACAAAGCCCAACTGGCTTCAACAGGCATCCATCAGCACAGAGTCAATAACAGGTTTTGGGTCAGGGTCAGCATAGGACTCAGCCAGACTCTCAGATTTACCTGGGAAAGGGAGCTGTAAATGAGACACAAATATGAACCTATTCATCTTTTATAGCTTTACTGAGGTTTTTACAAAGATTAGAGAATCATGGGGCTGGAATGCACCCTAAGAGGTCATCTAGCCCAGTCCTCTGAACAGAGGCAAGACCAAGTAAACCTAGACCAGTCCTGACAGCTGTCTGTCCAACCTTAAACACCTCAAATTATAGTGATTCTATAACCTCCTTTGGAAGCCTATATCTATCCTTATAATTAGGAAGGTTTTCCTAATATCGAATCTTAATCTCCTTTATTGCAGATTAAACCCATTATTTCTTGTCCTACCTTCATGTTCAATAGCAGTAAAAAAAATCCAAAACACATTTAAAATATTTTGGTGTATTAGCTGGCACCAGGGCTGGAAACACTTTGGTGAGACTCTCACAAAACTGTTTGGGGCACAGAGCAGCCCATCGGGAAGAATGCTTAATCCAGGAGAACATGGACAGCAATGATAGCAGTAAAGCCAGCTCAAGAACAGGAGAGAGCAAGAGAATGGAGAGTTCTCCAGATGGTCAGAATTTAAATGGTTTGGGATCTTGTATACATTCTGAAGGGCACATAATCCCATTTCCAAAAAGTGTGCACAAGACCCTCCAGAACACACATCATGAGTTTAGCACAGGTGAAAATTGCTGGACTATTGCACAAAACCAACTGGAAACTTTAGTACAGAAGGCAGATTTCCACTTCGTGTCTCCCACATGAAGCATGTCAAACTTGGGTTCCAGAACTTGCATCAGCTTTCATCCTGCTTGTAATTCAAAGAGTTCAACCCATAGAACTAAACTTCTGAACCAGTAGGAGTTTTAGGTTAGGCCCTAATCTATGCTAACTGTAAACCCTATCATAATTTCATGAGGGATCAACTATGTTGCTACCAGGTTTATAGCTGCAGTCTAGGTTTACCCCTAGAAACCATGTTTCTCTCCTGTTACTCTTCTTTGACAGCTGCTATTGATAACAGACTGATTAAAGAGCAATAAGTCATCAGAACCAGATATATATCTGAGAGTTCTGAAGCAATGTAGGAATGTGATGTCTGAGCTGTTAACAGAAATAAATGCTCATTAAAATCAGCTACTATGCTGGAGGACAGCAAATCTTTTATTCCTTTCTGTAAGAGAAAGCCACTATAGATGATCCTGGAATTAGATCAGTGAGCCTTACCTCAGCACCAAGGTACAAACTGGTTACAATAACAATTAAAAATAATTTTAAAACATCTGGATGAATACAGTACAACAGGGACACATTAGTACAATTTCTGCAAAGGAAACATCGGACTCTCTAATCTATTAGAATTTTTGAAGTGTCAGCAAAATGATGGAGAAAGGAAAACCAGATGACAATACATTTGGATTTTCAAAAAGCTTCTGCCAAGTCCCACGTGAAAAGCTAGTAAGGAAACTAACTTGGAGTTTAGATGCTAAATTGTCAGATAGTGAGAAGTTAAGTTCTCTTATGGATTAGAAATTGGCCAAGAGATGAAAAACAAAGATTAACAAATGGTAAATGTTCAACATATTTAAAGGTTCTCTACTGGGACTAGTGTTTAGATATGTATTTATCAATTATCTGGAAAAGGGAATGAATTGTAAGGTGATAAAATATCACCTTTGTTAACACAAGAGAAGACTGAGCAACTCTAGAGGGAAATATGATAGCAGGTGACAGTCAGTGTTGACAAATGCAAGGTAATGCACAGTGGAAGGAATAAAGTGAACTACGCATGTGCACAGCTGGGTTCTAAGCTAACCAACTACTTGGGAAAAGGAGATGGCATCACTGTAAACTTCTGCTCAATGTTTGCAATAACATTAATAGCAATGGTTAAAGCAAACAATATTAGGATATATAAAGAATGACTAGGATGTACCAAAATTATAATACCATTATATAAATCAATGGGGCACCCTCAGGTGGAATACGGTGTTCAGTTCTGGTCACCATGCCCCAAAAAGGATAGAGCAGAAATAGAGGCGATTCAGAGAAAAAGTGACAAAAATGATCTACGAGTCTAACAACTTCATTTTAAATGATCAGCCCAAGTTCACATAACCAGCCAATAGCAGAGCCCACCAGAATTTAAGAGCTCTAAGCTCCTTATCCTATACTTAGACAATACTACAGGCCTACCTTGGGGCAAAATCCTGGCTCTACTGAAGTCAACAGCATAATTCTTGTTTTGTCAGTAGTCTTTTGCTTTTTGTCAATGAACACTTATCAGATTTATTTTTTGTCATCTGAATCCAGGGCAACACAATAAAAGCAAGTGCACAGGACTCTTTATTTAAAAAACAAAACAAAACAAAAAAACCCCTCTGGGTTTAGAAATAAAGTTCTAAGATTATGAGATTTTGCTTAGCATGCTTTTCATTTCTTTAGCGCAATGCTAAGGTCCAATACTCCAGATTATACGTATACACTAGTAGCAAAATAGAGTTTCAGTTAGGATCTTCTGTTATTTTGTTTAAATCCTCTATTTGCTTAGAAACAGCAGAAGGAAATTCAATGTAAAAACTATAACAATGCAGATTTGTGGGTGTATTTTTGAACCATCAAAAGTAATGAAATTCCAAGTTAAAAATCTCCCAGGAACTGTAAATTGGCTACATCACCTATATTTAAGCAAATTTAATAGTAAACATCAATATAAAATTAGAGATTTAAATATTACTATTTGAATAGTAACTTTTGAATTTTCTGACTTTAGAGAGTTCAAGGATTCACCGTGAGGTTGTACTGAACTGGCTTTGGTTGAATTAAACAGAACAAAGAATGTTCTACTGACTTATTTTCATGTACCAAGATAGAAATTTCTGTAATTTAAAGAAAATAAATGATCGCAATATTTGATTTTTAAATGTAAGATATTTTTCACTAAATTTTTTTATTATTATTATTTTCCAAAATACACTCAGAAGTTACAATGAAACATGTGGATCAACATCTCTAGGGGGTTGAGGAGAGGAAATCAGAGGATCTGAATACACACCGTATACTCAAGTACACCGAAAGTTGCTAGTATAAACATTTATTGTTAAGGCCTTGACCCTGAAAAGTGGTCTATACCGCTATAGCAGTGCATCTGAATTAATCATAATGCAGGGCTGAGACATGCCATAGCTAAGATCCTAAACATGGAAGATGTTCCATGCATATATACTATAGAAGAATGTATAGTAGGAATGCAGCCTAAGTGATATACCCCAGCATTAAATGCTACTTTCAATTATTTACAAAGCAAATACGTAAAAATATATAGAATTAATTTGTGCTCAGCAAAAGTTAGATTACTGTTCATACCTGCATTTCTTCATGGTAAGTTTGATAATGGGGTTAGAAGAATCAGAAATTAATCTGTATGTTCTGCTTTTCAGGGAGAGGGGTGGGAGGAAAGTAACAGGCCTATAAAGCTGACACAATTGGACTGAGGAAGATGATAAAAACATATTTTTAAATGGTAAGGTGAACGGAACCAATTAATGCTTCAAAGTAACACCAAAGAAGAGAGAAAAAAAGGAAAGGTTGAAACGTCCTGACGGTGCCAGTGAAAGACACAGGTGCACCATCCCTGCTGCACTCACCATTCAGCCTGGTCTGCCTGTTCGCTCTCACTCTCAGGAAGGTCTGCAAAGGGAACAAGAGCAGAGCAGTGTCAAGGCCCGGCTGGGGAGGAATCTGGGCAGTGCCCCCATCTCGGGACGACCCCGCAGCCTTAGCCCCCCTCAGCGGCCGGGGAGGAGAGAGAAAGCCAAGGGCACCCCTCCCCCCGCGACCGAGAGGGAGAGGGAGAAGCTCTTTTTGGGTCACTCCCCCAGCCATGTAAACACCCCGCTCGCTCCCCGCCTCCGCAGCCCCGATGTAAACAAACCCGCCTCCCCGCCCGCAGGCCCCGCACCCACCTCCTCCCGGCCCCCGCCGCAGGGCCCCCTCCTCCCGCTCTGCATAGCCGCAGGCGCCGCGGCCGGCACACGGCGGGGCGGGGATCCGGGCCCCGGAGCGGAGCCCCCCGGGTGGCCGGGGATGCAGGTGGATGCAAAGCGGCCCAGCCGTCGCCCCCGATCAGCTCCCAGCGGCCGCCGCCATGTTGGGCCCGGTCATGTGACCCGCCGCCGAACGGGGTGAAAGTTCACGAGGAAATGGGGGGAGTTGGAGGGGGTTCCCATAGCAACCGGCAGGCGGCGGAAGGCCGGTCAGTGGGGCCAGAGACCCACGCCGAGCCTGAGGGGGCTGCAGGGCCAGGGACCCCCCCGCCCCCCGCGAGCCTGAGGGGGCTGCAGGGCCAGGGACTCCCCCCGCCCCCGAGCCTATGGGGGCTGCCGCGGGCCAGGCTCAGCTGCGCACTAGCACCTCCTCCTCTCCCCCCAACTAGGAGGTTGCAGCCCCAGAGCGTGGCCCCCGCGCAGACTGGCTCCTCCAGCCAGCACCCCCAGCAATCCAACATCCTATGCCCCTCCCTGCCCAGGTCACGAGATTGGGCAAAACATCAGGAGAGTTAAAAACAAGTGAAGTTGTCTGTGGACCACCCCAGGGACATTTTCACGCCTTCCCGAGTCACAAGAAAGCCAGAAACTTGCTTTGTTCAAAACCAAAGCTCCAGTTCCCAACTAGCGACCTGCATTTGTGAGCTGGGGCTTTCCGAAAACACCACCTTGTCATGAAACTCACAGTAAAACTGCACATGCCCTATACACCTTGACAGTGATGATACATCTCCCCAGACGTCCCCAGCACAGAGAAGGGCCTGCTGCATATTATTAAATATGTTCATACTGCACAGAACTTGTATTCATACAGAAACCCACATATAGCAACTATATGCCCTATTCCAGCAAAACACTAACACAGAACATGTAGTTCAGGAGGTTGGCACTTAGGTTCCTCTCCATAAGAATAATTTAAGGGTGTGACAAATGATCTTACCAACTAAGTCCTTTGCAATTAATAAAATGGTTATTATTGTGTTTCCTTGCTTTGAAGTCACAGTTAATGGCTGTATAAACAACTATGCAAACAGGTATCCTCTATTCTGTGTGAGGCCCTGATCCCAAAAACACTTATATACTTCTTTACCCACAGAAGTATTCCTGTTAAAGTCAGTAGGAAGACTTGTGTGCTTAAAACTAAATAAAGTGAAAGTGTTTGCAAGATCAAGACCTAAATTGCGGAAGGGATGCTGAAAAAAACAGGTTAACCAATGCAAGAAAACCCCTTTTAAATCTTGAAGACCCTCCAATTGTTCTCCTAAAACCCTGGTTTTTTGAATTGCTGGAATATAATGGAATTTCCCACACTGTGTTCCCAACGCACCCACTGTAACAGTGCAAGAGCAGCAACTTTAAAGAGTAGCATTCTTTAAAAACACTATAGAGTAAGCTGGAGCTGGAATACAGGATATGATGGCAGGCCAATACACTGCAGAGTGTCTAAACAATCCTGAAGTAATTGCCCCTTTGTATATCTTTCCTCCCTTGCTTGAGGTGAGATTACTCACAAATAGGAATAGGAAAGAATAAAAGAAAACATTTGGGGTTCAACTGAAGTTTATTTTCATGTTTGTATGTAGAACACTTTGTGCCAGTAACCCCAGTACAGACAAGTAAAAGGGGTGAACACACCCTGAATTCCAATTGCATCAGCATTTATGCCTCTGCTATCCTACTAAAGTCAACTGGGTTGGGGAGGTGTAACAGAGACACAGATGTGGGATCAGCCTAAATTTGTTTAGGAGGCATTTTTTCAAACCCCTTTCAGATTTCTACCCTCTAAGGCAGCCACCAACCATCAGAAGCAATGGCCGCCTTGCATGTGCTGTTCTGATTAGTGAGACAACCAGCAAACGACAGAAGAATGTCTCTCGAGTGTGGCTGCGCCCACCACAAACTGCAGAGTGAATGTAATTCTCTATAGTTCATAGGCTGTAAGAGACTGGTTTGGGAGGCAAAACAGTTGTAAAATGCATATTATTGGGTTTTTGAAAAAGGGTAATTCTTGCTTCAAGCAATGCCTCAGCTGCCAGATTCACTGTAGTACCGTAAGCCTCCTGTGGGTGTGTTTTACAGGTCATTGATGGAATCTCTCTTAGCAACTAACGCCCGAACCTAGAGCATCACAATTAGCTAATATTTGTCCTGTGTATAGAAACCTCTAACACAACTTGGAGTTTAGTGGGCACCAAAGGGAATTCATTCACACTCTATCATTCAAACACAATCTGCCAGGAGGGTTTATGTGTTATCCTTGAGGAGGAAGAGAGAAGACCAGGGCCTATAAAAACTAGACAGGTTGGACCGATGGAGCTTGGGTGAAGAAAGTGGAAACAAGGCTCTGCAATAATAATACAGGATTCCTTGATCTCTTTTTCAGAGGCCATCACATCAAAGCTGTGGCTGCTGGAACATCAAAGGGGCTGTTAGAATATCAAAGCAGCTCATATGACGGCAGAGGGAGTTGGACTTTATAGAGTTTTTTATACAGATGCATCCCATTCAGATGCCACTCCATTTTGTTTGGGGCTTTACTGTCCAAATTCCTGGTTTAATATATTAGGACTGGACCTGTGAAGTGCAGAGAACCATGTGGGAGGTGTTAAGTATTCTCAAACTATCACTGATCTCAACGGGATCCGGAGTCACTTCGGACCAGACCCTCAAAGGTAGTTGGGTTTCTAACTTCCATTGAAATCAATGGATGTCAGGAGCCTAATATCTTGGAGGAGTTGGGCCTCAGTGATGAAGAGGATCAGGCTCCTAGCTGCTTTGTCTGTGACAGAGATGCCAACAAAAACATTAACTGGCACATTTCCATCCATCTGTCAAGGGAGAAATACAGACGTAACTACCCCCTATTGAAATGCACAGGGTTAGACATAAGGGGCACAGATTAAAAATCTCATTTTAAAGCAGTATTTCTTTCCCTGAGTTGCTAACAATACCTCAGATTACTAAAACCCAAGCAACTGCAATCAGCTGATTTCATTTTCTGCTTTTTTTTCTTTTCTCTTTTGCATTGTGCTCAACTTGGACACTCAAAACTGACTCTGTTTCCTTCCTCTTTCTAGTCAGTTTCACCTGGAGGCTCTGGTAGAATCCTCAATGGCTGCAATATGGGGGTTACAAATGAAGCTGTGGAAGGCTTTAACCTAAACAAAATTTTGCTTCCTACCCCAACCCCTTAACTTCCCCAAAACAGTCATACTGGTGTTTCTAAGAATGACTGCCCTTTGTTTGTTTAAACCAAACCTACATTTTGTGCCTACTTTATACTACATTTCTGCCTTTCACTTCTAGGTAATTTTTTAATACATTTTTGCCACATAAATGCTTAGGGAGAGTTAGCAACTTAGCTTAAATCTTGCCTGGTGCTAACCCCTAAAGCTTGCGACAATTTTCCTCTGGGATTTGAAATGCCATGGTTATGTTTTCACAGCGCACTCAGTTACCAAATCAAAGTTGCTGATTCTTGTTTCTACATCTTTACAGAATTAAGCCTGTTTCTGGGCAGGGGCTCATTCTTGCAGTTCAAATAGCAGAGAGGGGTGAGGCTTTGCTGGACAAGGATTTCAGCCACTCATTTTTACTTGCTTCATGTATTATTCAGCCACAAATATTCCACAGTAGGCTTACCTAACCCATTCAGGGTGTTCTCTCCCCCAGAGAAGGCACCTGAAATGTTATCCTTAAGGCAGAAGGAGTGTTTCACTCTAGAGATTCTTTTTCCTTTTTGTTATTCTCCCTTGGCAATGATGGTAGAGAGATACTAGCAAGGAAACTGACAAGGCTCAGTCCCTGCTTGCTATGCAGGCAGAACTCCCATTGAATTCAGTGATAGGCAGATTTGAGTGCAAAAAGAGAATCGGATTGGTCCCAAAGCAAATGAACAGGCCCAAAGCAAATGAAATACCTGTGACAATGGAAGAAATGAGACAGCTGGGAATAGATTTGGAGGGACAGCAGCAAGAAGCTTCTTCCTTCATCTGTCCATGCTTCTCACCTGACCGCTCCCTTTATTTCCTTCATTCACTCCCAGCTTTGCACACCTTCTCCCTACCCAACTGGTGTACGTGGAAAAGGCTCCTGGTTTGTGTTTGCCAAGCACCCTCCCCTCCTCCAGAAAACACCCAGCGAGCCACTTGTTCACAGAAGCATTCTATCTAAAAAGGCCTCACATTACCGGACTGCAACATCCTGTAGTATACCAGCTTGCAACATCACGGTCCAGGCAAAGGTCCTGCACCAAGCTCCAATCAATGGGCTTGGCACAGAAGGGTTCTGTGCTGGGTCGTGTTTGAGGCCAAATCCAATCCTCAGACCTTGGAGCCACTCTGTAGCCACTACTGCCTTTGCGGCTGCTCTCCCAGGGCATGTCTTCACTAGCAATGTTAAAGCGCTGCCGCGGCAGGGTTTAATGTGGCTGTGTAGTCATGGCTATAAAAAACACTGGCACTTTACAGCGCTGAAACTTGCAGCACTCAGAGGGGTGTTTTTTCACACCCCTGAGCGAGAAAGTTGCAGCACTGTAAAGTGCCAGTATAGACAAGGCCCCACTCAACAGAGGAGGGTTCACAGCAGGCAGGGTGGTGTGTCTGGGAGTATATGTGAGAGAGGAGCGGAGAGTGAATTTCCTGAGGGCTGTTTATCCTTGGATTCTCCATGCATAATCTCCCCAAGGTAAAGCCTTTCCCAGATTTGTGACCCTAGAATCAACATCTTTCTTTGACTCAAACCTGTTCCCTTTTCGTTCAAGCTCCAATGAACTGCATTCAGAATTAGTCTATTTTCCCATCTTGGTTTGGCTGGGGTGGGGGGTTCGTTCTGGCAGGGTCTACAGGGATATTTTTTATCAGGTCTATTAATTGTAATAGTTATGGGCCAAACCTTAATCTTAAATGCAAACTCCTTCGCTTTCCAGAGTGATTCGGGTTTGGATTTGGTTCTGGGCCCATTTTCCAGGGCAGACGTTGCTGAATTCTCACAAGAAAAGAGCTGATCCCACAAAATTTGCACAGCAGAAATTGCACACAATCATCTGATGATTAGGTTTGTTTGCTGTGTGCTGACGTGCTCTGCACTGTATAAAACACAAGAGGAGATGGCTCCTGCCCCAAGGAGCTTAGAGTCTAAAAGGTCTCATAAGATTTCCACTGTTTGGAGCCAAAACCCTATGAGTTTTCAGTACCCTGAACCTGAACCTTCAAATCCAGCCTTCCTAAACCAGCTCCAGATCCAACCACTGTCTCAGGGCCCATCTCTAGTCTGTAGTAACATCCCTCTCTCCAGTCACAATGAGAGGATACTTATGGTTACTCCTAAGGTCGGCTTCTCATCTATACGTCTGGTAGGAAACAGACATTTTCTATCTGCCAATGGCCAGCAGCTCGGTGGCTGAAGGCTGAAGCTATGGTTGTATCAAGGAGCACACAGGAAGCTCTCAAACGACCCCAGGGCCCCAATTCAATGGTGTCACAAAGATGATGCAAGTTACACACTGAGTATTAATTGCTTGGCAAATGGCTGTAAGAAGGAAAGCAAGGCGTTCAGTGGTGACCAAATTCAGCTGGTGGCAAAAGGGGGTGCAACTTACATGCAAATCAATAGATGTGCCTGTTTACACTAATGCTGACTTTGGCCCTGGGTGGTTGCACAGTTTGAACCTCTTTCCTATTTTCTTGTTAGTGGCTTTATCAGCTGCACTCTCTTTCAGTGTGTAAGTCACGCTCATTCTTCACACACCCCTGAATGCCACGCTGGTTCAAGTTACACCACCTTGCCACTTACTCCTGTTTCCTGATCTGCTTACACCTGTGGTGAACTGCACCTTACCATTTGAATCCCTGCTGAACTCGATCCACAGACTCTCGTGGGAATTGCACTTGCTTACTTCAGATTATATCTAGAAGCACAGGGCCCTCCAGGGGAGTAATCAGCTCAACCTTCCCCTGAATATTTCTTTAACCTTCCTATTCCCAAATCTCCATCTCCACTAAAAATTGGCTTGGAAAAAGGACCGGAGGGCTATTAAGGAATTCACCTCTGAAAATCCATAGAGCACAAGTCTGTCCTCCAGCACTTTACTAATACATTGTATATTCTCTATTACATCATAAACAACACAGGGAACTTGCAATGCAAAATGACTGGCACTGCAGCTCTAAGAAACACGTATCATCACAGCACACATCTGCACATGAAAAGCTCAGTTCTGCAGCCCTTCAAGTCACTGGGAGACTGTTCTGCACAAGGGCCGGTAGATCAGGCTTCACCATTCTTTGACTCCTGAGCATTTACTTGTTAATTCAGAGGGGCCAAATTCTCATTCACACAAAGGATTTACACCGCTCTGGCATCTACTGGAAGGTCCCTTTACACTGCTAGAGTGGCAGGCTGCAGTGCAAATGAAAATCAGGCCCCGAGGTCTTTTCTCCCTGCAGCGCAGTTATAATTCCCATTATGCATCTGCATTAAGGGGCTGCGACCCCTCATAAAACACACTCACAAACTTCCAACGTGCCAGGCAAGCTACACCCAGCACATGGAGGAGGGCTGCAGTGCGCAGACTTGTACTGAGAGACGGGAGAATAAAAAATTATGTCAACAAAGTTCACAGAGAATAAAACCTCTGAGAAGCTGAGATCGTAGGGTGCACCACGTCCCCCAGGGTCAGTTTATATGTCACAAAATTACCACTGAGAAAATTTCATCTGAGCTGTGTTTGAAAGTTCACTATTTATTTATCTGAATAGGAAGAAGTCCTGTGACAGGAGAGAGGGCAGCATATTTGGGTCAAACGTTTCTCGTTCAGCCCCAGGGTCTGCTTCTCTGCTGCCCAGCTCCGTGTGCTTTCAAAGCGGATATAAAGTTCTGCTAAATCAGAATGGAGCCGTCTGACAGTCCCTTTGCACTGGTGTGTGTGACTCAGGGCAATGGGGAGTCAAACAGATCTGGGATACAGGGCTGCACCGGACGGGATGCTGGCCTGGGTTTGAGACGAGCCTTCAGGAAGTGAAGGGCAGAATGGTAACCAACAATCAATAATAATACTAATCCGCACAGTCATGATGTGTGTGTGCCTTGGGCCCTGATCCCACGGCAGATTCCTGCACGATGCTTCATTCGATGGGGATCTGCCCACGCGGATCCATTTTCAGGAGTAATCTCACAATCATATTGGCACCACCCTTTGTCCTTCCTCTTTCCTGCCCGTCCCCATCCCCTTGACCTTTACTTGTGGCGTAATAGCAAACCAAGGCCCTCTACTCCTGCGGGCAGGGAGTATCTCCCTGCATGTCTGTGAAGCGCACAAAGATGTTTCTGGATGCTCAAGAAATACACTATCTTATGACTCAGAAGCCAGAGGTGAGTTCTGCAGGTCGGCCCTGACCAGGGTCACCACTCCACGCTGGCATGTGTTCTGTGTGTGCCAAGTTTTTAAAAATGTTATTGGAACTCATTTTTGTATCTCTTCACACACAGGATCCTTGCAAGCCATGAGCCCAACTGTACAGGGCTCAGAGGGAGAGGGACGGTATAACAAATACGACTTTAGGAACTACTACAAATGAGCTAAACTAGATTTTTTCACATGCAATGTGGTAATGTTACTGAATGTTACCTCTCTTGAGTCTTTGATCAGTGTCATTTTGCAGGGAAATTGTAAATCGGGGAGGCAGAACGAAACATATCCCTTGACTCTACCATGCGTATATGGCTATACATTTGAGTCATATGTGCAGGATTCAGGCCTGGCTAAATATTAGGCATAGAGGCCACAAATTAGCCTCAACCCACATCAGTGAAACACACAACTGAGGGTAGAATATGTCTCTTAACTTGCATTGTATCGCACTAACCCGGTGGGGCTGTGTTCAGTTTCATTCTCAGCTGTCTGCCCACACACCACGATGCAATGCAGCCAGAAGTCCCAGACAGTTCTATGGTGTGTAATCATGCTTTGGGTACACCCCAGAGGACTGGCTCTTTGCTAATAATAATAATAATAATAATAATAATAATAATAATAATAATAATA
>ML677352.1:46968748-46980162 GCA_007922305.1 Dermatemys mawii
TAATAATAATAATAATAATAATAATAATAATAATAATAATAATAATAATTAAATATTACTTAAATGACTTAATTTTTCTAATAATTTGCATGTCTTCAGCCCTTTCTATCGAAGGATCTCAAAGTGCAATGCACGCCTTAACATGTTACGCCTCACAGCTCCTCAGTGAGAGAGGGAAGTATTAATACCCCCATTTTCCACAGAGAAATGCAGGCCAAGGTCACGGAGGGACCTGGGAGTAGCGCTTAGGAGTTCCTGGCTCCTAGTCCTGTGCTAAGACCAACGGATCGCGCTGCCTGGCTGTCTCCTGGCTGCTCTCTCACCTGGTATCTGTCTGAGTGATGGATATCTTCTGAGGAGTGAGGCGATGCTGTCCGGGAGTCTCCTTCCCGCTTGATTGAAGCTGACAACAAAATTGACTGCAAGAAAAAGAGAGGAAAGGAGAAATTTACACGGTGAGCAAGGCAGAGCAATGATACATCACAGGCAGTGTCAAGGTCTTTCCCATTCCCAGCAGGAATGTATTGTCTCTGGCCAATAAATACTGTAACAGGCCCAGAGGGGGCATGTTAGAACCGGCTGACAGCAGGATGGTTTGGCCTCTCAGGTGTGGGAGAGCACATGCCCTCCCGCCTCCTGGAAAGGCTGGGTCTGAGAGAGCAGCAACAGGAGGCCTGCTCCCACAGCCGAATCCCAGTCCCTGTACACAACCCATTCCCACCAGAGCTACTGTGTCTAAGGGCTGGTCTTCACTAGGGTGGGGGATTGACTGTAAATATGCAATTTCAGCTATGTTAATAACGTAGCTGAAATCGGCGTATCTACAGCCGACTTACCTGCCATCCTCATGGCACCGGCGGTCAGCGGCGCGCTCCCCCGTCAACTCCAGCTTGCGCCTTTTGGCGAGCTGGAGTTACGGAGTCGACGGGGGCGCCACTGGCGATCGATCTCTCCCCGCGCTAGTGAAGACAAGCCCCTAGGGGAGGGCTGGGATCCTCCTCCCCATCCTCGCAACGCTTCTGCGACCATCACTGCAGCCTCAGGGCATGCATGACCAGCATGGAGACCCTAAATCTAGGGCGAGAACGGTGGGGCAATGTCATTGCAGACCCAGCTGCTACGCTGTGACATTCACCCATGCTGGCCTCAAATCCCCTCTTTGTGGGCCTGCTGCGGAGGCTGCCATGACCCCTTTGCCCAGCCTCTCCACACCCTCCTTTTCATGGAGCGGCGCTAATTCCACTGTGGTCAGGGCCTTCCATGTGGGACTGGGCACATGGCTGGCACTGCTGCAGAGGTAATGCTCGAGTTCTCCAGCAGGGGCTCAATGGGCACGTAGGTGCCCATTGTTTTCCCACTGCCTCCTAGTGAAGATGTAAGAGGCACAGCAAGGTGCCGTGTGGGAGGAGAGGAAAGGAGTCGGAAAAGGGAAAAGGTTAGCCTAGAACGATATGCACCATCCTAGCTTGGGGTCCAGGCTCATAACCGCCCTATCCGATGACCTGCTTACAGAGAAAACACATCAACATGCATTCATGTAACGTGAAGGTTGCAGAATAGACCCGGTCAAATGTGAGAGTTCAGTCAGCAAGTGCAACCTTAACTCTGCCCCCTATTGCACTGGGAGAAAATCTTTAATGTTAGGATCGGAACAGATTATCAGGTCGTTTACACAAGGCTGTAAAAAATGTTTGTAGCTTGTTCTAGCACTGAATAGACACAGAATGCATGAAACCCAAAATCCACACCAGAAAACATCCTCAAACAGGATACTACAGATGAAAGCATAACAGTGCACAGCAACAATAAAAAGCATTGTGTGTTAGCGTACACTTAAATTACACTAAATGTCTCAGTAACGACATAGCACTAACAAAGATGCTTCATTAATATACATCACATTGTAATTTACTGTTACTCTTGAATATATTTTAATACATAGCATCTGGAAAAACACAGATTTTTGCACAAGGATATGAAAAAAATCAGAAAATTATTTTTATTGTGATTTAAGAAATATTTTGATAGCCTTCAAATTAACAGTGGGGATGTATAAATTCACTGCACCCAACTCACAAGAACATAAGAACATAAGAGAGGCCATACTGGGTCAGACCAAAGATCCATCTAGCCCAGTATCCTGTCTACCGACAGTGGCCAATGCCAGGTGCCCCGGAGTGAGTGGACCTAACAGGTAAAGACCAAGTGATCTCTCTCCTGCCACCCATCACCCCCCGCTGACAAACAGAGGCTAGGGACACCATTCCTTACCCAGCCTGGCTAATAGCCATTAATGGACTTAACCTCCATGAATTAATCCAGTTCTCTTTTAAACCCTGTTATAGTCCTAGCCTTCACAGCCTCCTCAGGCAAGCAGTTCCACAGGTTGACTGTGTGCTGTGTGAAGAAGAATTTCCTTTTATTTGTTTTAAACCTGCTGCCCATTAATTTCATTTGTTTGCCCCTAATTCTTCTGTTATGGGAACAAGTAAATAACTTTTCCTTATTCACTTTCTCCACACCACTCATGATTCTACATACCTCTATAATATCCCCCTTAGTCTTCATTTTTCCTGGATAAAAAGTCCTAGACTCTTTAGTCGCTCCTCATATGGAACCTGTTCCAAACCCCTAATCATTTTAGTTGCCCTTCTCTGAACCTTTTCTAATGCCAGTATACCTTTTTTGAGATGAGGAGACCACATCTGTATCATGGATTTATATAAGGTCAATTAGATATTCTCCATCTTATTCTCTATCCCTTTTTTAATGATTCCTAACGTCCTGTTTGCTTTTTTGACTGCGGCTGCACACTGCGTGGATGTCTTCAGAAAACTATCCACGATGACTCTGAGATCTTTTTCCTGATTAGCTGTAGCTAAATTAGCCCCCATCATATTGTACGTATAGTTGGGGTTATTTTTTCCAATGTGCATTACTTTACATTTATCCACATTGCATTTCATTTGCCATATTGTTGCCCAGTCACTTAGTTTTGGGAAGTCATGTGACAATACTAATAGGACATACATCCAGTAATAATTTAACTTTAGTAGTAGGAGAGTTTGAGGGAAAAGTCTAAGAAAAATACCAGTTACCTAAGGGTTGGTCTACACTAGAAAGTTACGATGATCCAACTACGTCACTCAGGGGTGTGAAAAATTCATCCCCTCTGAGAGACATAGATAAGTTGACCTAAGTCCCAGCGTAGACAGTTCTAGGTCGATGGAAGAATTCTTCTGTCAACATAGCTACTGCCTTTCAGGGCAGTGGATTTACTATAGCGATCGGAAAACCACGACAGGCTTGCAGAAGTGCAGCAGCAGATGTTCCACTGTAGCATTTCTAGTGTAGACCCAGCCTGAACTTCGGCATAGGAGACATAGTAAAGCAAGGAATCCTAAAAAATATCCACTGAAAATCCAGCTCGCCATGTGTTTGTTTCTGAGGAACATCCAGTAGGATGCAACAATGAGAAATGATTGCTTACAGGCAGGTAAATCTGCAAAGAGATAGAAGAATGTCATCTGAAATGTCCAGGCCAAATGTGGAGACAGTACTGGTAAAAGACACAATTCCTTAGGGGGAGGAGAGCTTTCCCAAAACATTTGCCTTTGGGCTGACATTAAATATGGAAAAAATTGAACCCAAAATGTGACTTTTTTGGAAAAGTATGAGGAGCTGGGAACAGCCTATAAAAGGACTCAGCAGAAAGAGATGGCCAGTTGGCAAGATGTGATCTTCTAAGGCCCCATAGGACCTTGACCTCAATCGGGGCATGTCTACACTGGATTATAAGCCTGGGTATGGGGGACCTGGGCTTGTGCACTTAGTATTTCCAAGCCCATGTCTGAGTGTCCACACTGCATTATCACTTGGGTTTATAATTGCTGGACCCAGATCTCACAGTTGTGCTAATGTGTCCATACTGCACAACGCAGAACTTCTGACTTGAGCTGCATCCACACTGAAAAATGACCGGGCTTGGAATGGGCTCTGACACATTCCCTTAGAAGAGTATTTTAGAACATGGGTCCTGGGTGCTTGCAGACTGATTTGGGTGTGGATAGAAGGGGGGGGTTGGGTTCAACACTGAATCAGAGCCTGGGTGTAATGTGCAGTGTAGACATACCCTGAGTGGTCAATCTATGGGGATTCTTATATAACCCTTCCCTGAGCACCTTGCCAGGGGAGAGGGAAGCTGAACTGGAGTTAACTCCTTGTTCATCAGGGAGCAGGGAATCATCCTGACCCAAGCAGGGTTTAATAGAAAGCCCTTATGTAACCTTAATTCTACTGGGAGTCTGCGTGGATCTGGCTGCCTTGGATGGGAGATGTTTGTTCATTTCAGGTGATCCTGTGCCTGGGGAAAGCAGGGCAGGCTTGGCATATGGAGGGTCCAGGCTCCTGCCTCTGGTTGAGTTTGCAGCCATGCATTGCCCTGTCCTGGGCTGCTAACATTGCTGCATAAGGCTGGACTTCCCTTTCTCCTTCTCAGTGCCAAGGTTAATTATTTCTGCAGCAGCTCTTTAATATTTCTCAGGAGCTGCAGGGGGAATTGTGGGGAAAAACACTGAATTCCTGTTAGAGAAAAAAGGAGTGCCTCCCCCAAAGGGGACCAGGAGGAATTTGAAAGGCCTGAGCCTGCAAATGGTGCTTTAATATGAAGGACTGGGGTCTCAGCCTGCCCCTGAGAGCTCCGAGTCTGAGTCAGCCCAGTGATTCGGACGCAAAGCAGCCTCCCGTTGCAGTGGAACACCTTGTCCCTCCTGAAATAAGCTGACCGTCCTGATGCTGGGGGTGGGTTGGGGTGGTTAAACACGTCATCTTCCAGGAGAGAAAAATACACCGCGTCCCCCCCGCCTCCTCCGCCCCAGCAGACCAATCCCTTCCGTCCCCCACTCCGCCCACAGCCGCCGGTAGCTCTAATCCAATATGATTATGTGAAAAATGGCCGGGCTAGCTCTGGAGACAGTAAATTAAACGTTATGTATTAGTTTTTAGCGTGCGGTCCCAGGAAGCATGCCGGCCCCATTTATTCCACAGCCCTCCTGAGCACCATGGCGATGACCTCTGGAAAAACGCAGGGCTAAACTAATCCCAAAGATGTCAATCTCGAGGCCTCTTCTACATACACTTGCCGTTTAGATTAATAAACTGTCTATTTTTAAATTGTGTGCAAGCACTTCAATTCTAAACCTCTCGCCAGCATGTTAAACACAGCGCTCACGATGCCAAGTCACACTTCCCCTCTGCTGGTAGCAAACTTGACTTCATTTGGTTTTCTCATTTCCCCGAGACGTAGCGAACGCTTTGCCTTCCCGGCCGCGTAGGCAGGACTGTCACCGCCACTGACGGGGGAATGCGGGCGCAGGGCCTGAGGATTAGAAACCCGCGTGGTCTGAGGCCAATCTTATTTCTGCATTAGGCCGACCTCCCTGCCATCCCAGTTTTGGCCTCTCTTTCCTCATCAGTCATTTCAGGGCTGTCTCTTGGCATTTGAGGGGTGAGGGGGTGGCACTGTCAGGGCACAAGTCCCCAGGGGCATCTTCCCTCTGCAGGCAGAGCTCATGTCTTCCCCCTCTAGCCCGGCTAGTATGAAGGGGGCAGAATTGTAACCCTGCCCCAGTCCCCTTGCAGTGCCTAGCGGTGCTAACACTGCCCTAGACTTTGTGCTCAGGACACAGGACTGTGTCTGCTCCATGGAGGAAAAGGCGCCTTTGTGCTCTCTCTCCCCAGCCCTTGGAGAGCCCCATCATCTGGCTTCTGGGAATTTCAGTGCAGAGTGACCAGCCTCAGGACGACCCAAGAGAGCCATTTAGGGAAGATGAAGCAATTGCTTGTCCTCCATGTCGTGGGCCAAACCACTGGACTGTGACGCAAATTCTGGTTCAGGCTTTCCATGGAGAAAACAACCAGCACTCTGACGTTGAATCTCCTCATGTTAAAAGCCTGTCAGCACCCAGGCTGGAGGTACCAGAATCACCGGATTCACCTAGGGGCCCAGAGACAATGGGTCGGATTCATTGCAGTGAGTCTGAGGGCAGGGGGTACAATTCTAATTCACTGGGAGATCAGTAACAAAGAGAGAATGCTGAATCCATGCCCCTTTGAATGTCGGGGATCAGGGCTGGGGACACGAAGGCATCAAATCCTTGGGTCCATCCTTATGGGTCTGGGTCTAGGTCCGATAAAGAGCTGGAAGGGGCCTGTTGCCTGATGTATATGTGGCTAAAATCTCACACAAATTCGTTGTGAGTGTTTCACTATTCGAGATGGCAGGACACGGATCTAGTAAAAATGACACTTCACATCTCCAGCCTGACAACCCACTAACAATCATTAGAAAAGTCCTGATACCACCTACCCAGATCGGAGCTTGGCCCCCGGAGCTGTCTCTAGAAGCACCTACCAGCAGTGTCCAATATGTTCGCCACTAGCCACATGTGGCGAATAGGCTAGTGAATTGTGACTAATGCATGAGCAATGGGTTAGTGTATTGAAGACAGCAGTACCGGAAGACAGTATGAATTATCTACCAGACTTCAGGGTTATGGTACAAGAAAAAGAATGCAACGTGTCACACTGAAGTCATTTTGTGTTTGTAGTACCTATTCATATGTTTTGTAATATCTACTTATTTTTGATATTAATAAAAATAATTTGAAATGACATTTGTAGTATGTTTTTTAATCCTTGTTTATAATGTGGCGAATAAGAAAAATTCAAAACCACAAGTGTGGCTAGCATCGAATTTCTATTGGCCACCGCTGACCTAGTTTTTGCTACAGTCACCGAGTCACCCTGTTTGTGCATAAGCAGCACCCACAGTATGCAGCCAACTGCACAAACCATGTCTTCCTGTAAGTACTGAACGCCTGCCGCTAGTGCGAGCTCCATTCACTATTTTATCTGTCTCACCTGAGCAATGCAGGAGCGAACATGCTGGGGGGCACCTGGCTACAACTGAGTTCAAAGCCGGTTCTGTCTTGCCGTGCCACCTGGGCCAAGTCACATTTCATCTTGTACTACAGCCAAGAACTTCTGCACGGCAAGCGCACTGCTTTGGTAACACGGCTGAACTGTGTGTTCCTCCTGTCCGTGGCGATCTGTGTTGTAACTGCCTTCCCTCGCTCCGGCATAGATGGGGCTATTGTTTGTGAGAGAAACCTGTCTAAATCTAGCTCAATCCCCTCATCCTTAGACTAATCCCTCACGCATGACTCCCACATGCCTGATTCAGGTCTCTGGCTCTGTGGCACGCATGCCCATGATGTGTTTGTACATGTGAAGCCGGCAAAGGAGATGCAGACATGGCCCAGGGAGGCTGGACGTTTCCCATCCCACTCTGCCCATCACCCCAGGTACAGTGATCCCTTGCCTCTCATGCACTCTATACCGGCAGTAGAGACTGGAGCCGTTCCCCTTCCTGTATGATGAGGGCAGATCTATATGCCCATGCCCTTCCCAGCGGGATTGCTTGCTGTGTGGACAATGGCCCCATACACTGAATTGTTCCTTTTCTTCTTGGGGAAACGGACACCAGAGAGATCAGCCCTGCCCCCATCCCCCAGGTACGGGCCTGTAATTCAGATCCAGATCTTGAGCAGATCGTGTCTGACCAGGCTTCATCTCCCCGTGCCAAGTTTTCAGGGCAAGGTCCCCGCACCTTCCCAAGGCAAGCCAAGCCACCATTTGGGTGTTGAAAGACACAGCAAGGGCCTCGTGTGAGCCAGCACAGCCTCATATTTCTCCCTCCCCTTTAAATCATCTCTCCGCTGGGTAAAGGCGCTCTCGGGAGAGGTTATAAACCCTGAGAGGATCAGCCGCAGCATTACACCTGGGGCAAGCGAAATAAAAAAAGGTCACCGGCGCTTTTTAAACATGGACAAAAAAGCAGTAAAATGTGTTTGGAAAAAAAAAATCTGGCATTAAATCATGACTTTTTGCCTGGCTCGCCTCATTAAAAGTGGCCTTTTGGAAGGTAAAATTATCATTGTAAGCGATAAGATCTTTAAGAAAATAATTCACGGCTTCTTCACCCTTTAATATGATAGCCGCCATCGGCTAATTTTTTTCTTAATGGCAACGAGGCCATCAATCTTGTCCAAGCCATGTGCTCACCCTCTCCTCCCTCCCCGACTGCTGGGCTGGGCAGCCATGTCTCCGGCGTGGCTCCCAGGAGCCATCTTTTACTTTCTTCTGCCTTCCCCTCAGAGGCTTTGCCTCCTGCCGCTCCCATCGGCAGAACACTGGTTTCCAGGAGCCGGAATGGCATGGGCGGCGGGCATCACAGGCCAGGGGAAGCTGAGCCTCCCCCAAAGCCTGGCCTGGCCCCACTCACCCTCCACCCCCAGGCCCTCTCCTGTCTGCTTCTGGTTCCCGCGTGGCCCAGTCTGGGGCTGGCCAGCCTGCGGCTGGAACTCGGGGCGTCTGGAGCCAGTGCTTGCTGGGGACTGTGGGGTTGCTGGGGGCTGGGGGCTCTGTCGGGAGAGGGGGGTTGAACAGGTGGGGTAGGGGTCTCAGGCAGAAGGGTAAGGGCCGGGGCCTCGCCTCCCCCTTTAGCCGGTTCATGTGCTGCCCAGGCAGAAAGGGAAGAGAGTTTGCTGGGTGTATGGGGGAGCGGATATGGCCGGGGCATCATGGGCGCGAGCGTGGGCATACATGAATGTGTGTGTGTGTGTGCATGGAGATGGCAGCGGTCTCTGTTCATGGTCATCGGGCGGAATTCAGTCCCTGGGCACAAGTCCCCTCCAGCGACTCAGCAATTCTGCAGAGCTCTGGGGCAGTGATTGGGAAGGTTGTAGCAGCTTTGGTTCAGTTAAAAAAATGCATGGTCTTAATTAATTAAAAATGATACCGCCATCAGCACAGAAGCCCCTGTGCTTAAAACTCAATGGTCTCCTGAGCCTATGGCAAGGCTGGGCAGAGCAGCTCCCCCATGCCGAATTAGAGAAGCCTGAGGGGAGCTCTAATTTACACTGCCTGAGGGCCCAAAATGTAGCCAATCATCTGTGTGTTCTGGCCCTGCTAGACCAGCAGTGGGGAGGAGGGGAAAGGGAGTGTCGTGTAACAGCCCTAATTTCAGCACTATGACACACCCAGCTCACTCTTGTAACGATTCCGGGGCTGGCATTAGCGCCACCTTGCGGGCGCTGTGCAAAGCAGTGACGTTACATGAGAGGGGCAGGCCCTTTGTTTGTGTAAATGAAAGCTGAGTTCCCAGAGTTCCAGGAGTGGGGACTTCTTCCCTGGGAGACTGTGGATGTATCTATGTGTGAAGGGTCTGGTGTGCATGTGGATGCCACCTGTGGGAGAATGGATGTACCTGCAGGTGCATGAGTGACTGGATATGTGTCTTTACACTATGGGTGGGCAAACTACCGCCCATGGGCCACATCCAGCCTGCGGGACCATCCTGTCTGGCCCCTGAGCTCCCGGCTGGGGAATCTCCCCCCGGCCCCTCCCCTGCTGTCTCCCCTCCCCCACAGCCTCAGCACACCGCGCCACCAGCGCTCTGGTAGCTCCTGCTGGGCAGCATGGGCGGCGGGACTGTGAGCTCCTGCTGCTCTGAGCAGCTTGGTAAGGGGCCAGGGCAGGGCGTCCTGGGGGGCAGGGAGTGGTTTGATGGGGCAGAGGTTCTGGGGGGCGGTCAGGGGATGGGGAGCGGGGGGAGGGGTTTGGATAGGTGTTGGAGTTCCAGGGGGCCAGTCTGGGGGCAGGGGTGTGGATAGGAGTCGGGGCTGTCAGGGGACAGGGAGCAGAGGGGTTAGGGGGTGGAGTCCAGGGGGACTGTTAGGGGCAGGGGGTCCCTGGAGGGGGCTGTCAGGAGACAGGGAGCAGAGGGGTTGGATGGGGGTGGAGTCCTGGGGGAGTGGCTAGGGACAAGGGGTCTCTGGAGGGGGCAGTCAGGGGTCAAGGAGCATGGGGAGCTGGATGGGTTCGGAGTTCTGAGGGGGGCAGTCAGGAGGCAGGAATTGGGAGGGGGCTCAGATGGGAGGGTGGCCAGGCTGTTTGGGGAGGCACAGCCTTCCCTACCCGGCCCTCCATACTGTTTCTCAGCTCCAATGTGGCCCTCAGGCCAAAAAGTTTGCCCACCCCTGGTTTACACAACTATGTGTTCCAGTGTCCGGGCACACCTGTGTGTGCAACCTTGCACCACTGTGAGAGCAGCATGTGAGCAGTGGTGCCTGTGGGTGGACACACGCCCATGTGCAAACAGATCTCGGGGGGCCTGCTGCGTGTCTATATGCGCATCGATTGTCACACATGTGACACTTGGCCCTGTGAGAGGGAGGGAGGGGGGTACCTATGGGAGCGCGTGAGTGCTGGTTCCTGTCAGGGTGCAGCCCTCACACCAAGGAAATGGACTGAACTTGCCGGCACACACTAACCGTCGCCTCCCCGTCCCTTAACGACCTTCTCCCTGTGCGCAGCGGGTCAGGTGTCAGCGCAGGGAGCGGCGAGCCAATGCCTTTGACATTCCGGTTCCTTTCAAGGCCAGCCATTTGAGACTATTAAGTGCTGGACTCTTGCTTTCTGATAGCCCCAGAAAAACACAGGGAGTCTATTTTTCTTAAACAATCTATCACAGCGGCTGTCAGCAGAACAAATACCCCAGCCCTTCTTCTGCTAGATCTCTGTGGCCCTTTTTTTATTTTGGCACAAAGTGTTTCCTGCTTGATGCATTCAGCCTTAACTCTGCCGTCCAAATAGGTACTTATCGCTTAACATGGAGGTGATAGCTTGACATGTTTGCTGTCTCCTGCCCTCCCCTCCGTGGTAGGGAAGCAGTCGAAGTGTTGTTAATAGCTGTTATCACTTGGGAACTGTAACCCGAAAGCAAGGACTGATACCAGGCCTCAGCTCCATTTCCTCCCCCCACCCCCGCTCTGCAGGCTGGTTTGGATGTTAGTTCTGGAGGAGCTAAAACCAGAGGGTTTAGTCCTAGAAATGGGGTGATCATCTGTCCCATTCTGGCCGGGATAGTCCCGTTTTTAAGCTCTGTCCCAGCCGTCCCGACATTTATTTTTTTTTTACAAAAATGGGCATTTGTCCTGCTTGCTCTTCCCAGCTGATTAGCTGGCAAGAGAAAACAAACAAATGCCCAGTTTCCTCCAAAAGTCGGGTGCAGGTGTGGAGGGCAGAACAGGGCTTGGGTGCCCAGCCCCACTCCCACCTGCAGGCGGCATGGGGCATGGAGCTTGTGGTGGGGTCAGCCCTGGCTCTGGGCGGTAAGGAGGTTGGGGGCGGGGTCGGCCCTGGCTCTGGGCGGTAAGGAGGTTGTGGTGGGGTCAGTCCTGGCTCTGGGCGGTAAGGAGGTTGGGGGCGGGGTCGGCCCTGGCTCTGGGAGGTAAGGATGCATGCGCGCGTGTGTGTGTGTGTGTTTGTGTGTGCGCGCGTGTGTGTGTGTG